>JAABKK020006248.1:0-25998 GCA_011634745.2 Catotricha subobsoleta
TTAAATAAAACATGAAGTGGTTTTATTTAAATGTTTTTATTTTTTTTTCTAATGCTTTTGCTTAAAATGACTGAGATCTCGATGTTTGTACGTTAGTTATTCTATTTGTTGTTGTTGTAACTGGTTGGTGCTGCTATTACTTATGTGTATGGTCCAGCCAGAGAGCCAGACAGACAGAATAAATAAAAATTTAAGAAATGAATATAAACCGCAGTGTAATTATATTTATAGTTGGTACAACTACGTACATCGTAATATTTTACATAAAATTATATATTTTATAGAAATACATGAATATGTCTGATATTATATGTCATTCTATTTATCTAGTCATCTCTATTTGCCTATATCTAAAATATTTATATATTTGTATAAATATTATATTAAATTGTATTGAGTTTATAGAGAAAATTTAACAGAAAATGTTTTATTATGCTGATACAAAAACCACTTTGTATATGTGGCTTCCATTAATAATATATGCGGATTTTCAAGTAACATAATCAATAAAAAAATTATCTACAATTTTGCTTAATTTAAAATAATACAAAAATAAGCACCACCGCCTATGCAATTTCTTAAAAATAAAAATAATAATAAACAAAAATATAATTTAAAAAGAAATTAAGGAACCATTAGCTTGTATTGAGTTTTCGTTCGTTTTATCATACTTCTCGTTTTGTTTAAAATCCATAACAAAAAAAAAAAATTAACGAAGGATAAATAAAAGACAAATTAAAAGATGCAGTTGCATCACCAGAGGTGAAGTTAGGAAAATTATGCAAAATTATTTCTATGACTTTATATACTTTTTCCGGAGCCAAAATAACGATGATAATTCACGATCATTTAAAATTGGTTACATCTTCATAATGGTCCTTACAAAGTCAATTTAACTTAAATAAGCAACACAATGGAATTGTTATAAAATCGTCCTTAATCTCAAGCACACATGACATGCCATTACAAAAGTACAAAGAGAATTTCATTTAAACGGTATTCACCAAATAACAGAGAATAATATTTTATTTATAATTTTAACGTCAAAAATCCCTATCCATCTATGTGTCTATAAAAATGGGCTATACTCTTTCGTTCCTGTTAAATGCATCTTCTGCATTTCACATAAAAATGCATTCATTATCAAACACTGTGCACCACAAGGCACTTAGACTGGATGATTCTGTTTTATAAATATAAAAATTATGTATTTTATGTTACATATATATTAATATTCTGGTAGTTTTATGATGGTATGTGTGTATTATAAATGGGAATATGTATAAATATGCAAGAAGTTGGCCAGACGAAGTTCACCACCCGTTTAACCACTAAACAGTTTTCAGCAGATAAACACTTTTTTCGTTTCTTATATATACGATTTTTTCGTCGTTTTCTTAAATGCATTTTAAGCTTGAAAATTGCATTATACCGAGGTAAGAGTAGATTTTGTATATTTTTTTTTCTCCATTTTTATTATTATTATTATGTGTGGCTGTTTATATGAAATGTATATAAAAATTGTATATATTCAACCTGTTGTAGGTACCAACGAAAATATTATATGTACCAAAGTGCATCAGTGATGATGGCAAAAGCATCATATTTCGCCCAGAATCATTTATACTTATGTTATGTTTTCTTCATACTGCTTCGACTACCATCAAGAGTGCAGCAGACTGAATTTTATTGTCGTTGTTAATTAAATTGTGTATATAATAATATAATCAAAAATATAAATATATAAAATAATAAAAATAAACAAAAAATAATTCTAACCATTAACACAATAATAAAACCAAATTTATTTATTATTATTGCATTGGTTGATCATATAATGAATGATAATAGAATAGGAATAAACTCAATGCTTATCTGCATTTTGATTACCGATAATTATGCACTTATTCGTATTTCTTGTTATGTGATTATTTTCTCGAAAAACATCAACAACTCTTTAGAAATCAATTATTTATAGAGTTTTTATTAATTATGAATTATATAAGTTTAGTTGTGGCTTCTAAACAACAGAAACGTCATATATTATATTATTGTGCTAAATATTCTATAGACAATTATTACTTAAGAGTACAACTTGACTAGACTTTCTTAACCATTGTGTCTATATATATATAATAATGGATATTACAGACTAACTAACTGACTAGTTGGCTAAATTGATAGCAAGCTTCTAAATATAATTGTTAATAACATATCAAAATGTAAATAAATTTTACATGATGATACATAGTTGATATATCCAGACACATATATATATTATTTATGAGAGGTAAGTGAAATAGTTCGTTTATAGGGTGACGTAATTAATTGCCGTTCAAGTCGCGTTCTAATAAAATACACTTAAGTATTTTTCAGTTGTAAGTAAATAGGTACTACCTTCTTTATATACTTATCTTGTCGCATAATTCATTTTATTTTTTCATTTCCTTTCTTTTTTTCGTCTCATATTCAATATATTGTACGTGCATGCATACATAAACATACTTATTAAATGTTTTTTCTTTTTTTTTTTTCATTTTTTCATATTATTATTAATATTAGTTATTCATGCATTTATACAGAGATACCATTACAGTGTAGAACAATTTGCAATTTGACAATAAAATGTGTGTATGCGAACAGAGTGTTTACTCACATGTGCATTAAAGTATATTATTAAAGAAGAAGGCATAATAATTGCCCCTGCTTTCATTGTCAAGGTTGCGTGATTGCATCAGGCCAATTATATTGTTGAAGTTGGCTTATAATATAATATGATTATGATTTAGTTAGCGATGAATGTGTCTAACAATTATTGAGATGATTATTTTACTTTGTGATGAAAAAAAAAAAAACAGAGTGTTTTCAACATTTTTGTTTATTTAATTAAGTTTGTCTCATTATTTTTTTTTTTTTTTTTATTATTTCATATTGCTGTTTAGGTATGTTTTGTCTGTTTAATAATTTTTGTTGCACTTTAGTTATATATTTAAATTGAATGGTTTTTGCTGACATGCTTATGCAAAGGTTTGGTGTTAGATTTCCAATTTAATAAATGTCTATCAAATGGAAAATCTTTGTTCAAATTAATTAACGAAAAAAAAAACTTGAAAATTATTTTTTACTGTTTAGCGTTTTTTTTTTTTAAATTAAATTTTAATAATCGATTAATTTCTCATAGGTTTGTTTTCATTTCTTTACGGATTTTTTTTTTCATTTAACCTTTTTTTAATTTAAAAATGTGGGGTTTTATTTCATTTCTTTTTTGACTATTTTTATTAAAAAAACATTTCGAAACCTAATAATGGAATTTAGTGATTATTTGTGTTATAAAAATATTTAAAAAAAAAAAAATTATTTAATTTTTTCCGAAATAAATTTAAACGGTTTTTGTACCACAATCACTTTACTACTAAAATAATAATTAGTTATGCTTAAAAAAAATTACGTAAATTCGTTGATGTATAGTCATCATGGATGGTAGTTTTACAACTAAAATAGATAGTATTTTATCTAATAAACATGACACACTAAAAAAGTCATTTATTATAATTTTATGAAGAAATTAGCAACATTGTTGGTTGTTTGTTGTTAGATGAATATGAAAAACTGGTTCAGTGTATTAATAATTCTTGCTTTATCACTTCCTTTTCTTGTTAGATAATATCTTATAGGATACATAAACTGATTTTCACGTCAAAGTCATTGTAATGATAAATTTAAATGTCAAGAATCGTTGCATAAATCTTTCTATGAAAAGCGATTATCTCGTCCAGCGTGTGTGTGTGTTTTTTTTTTCTCTCGAATTCACCATCATCTCTCATATAATCAATGAAATAGAGTTCATTCTTAATTAATTATAATAATTTGATGTGTATTTAGAAACATCTTCGGAATTAATTTTATTAAAACAATTAATATCTAAATTAAAATAAAACTTTCATCCAACCAAATATAAATAATATGTCAATCTTGGTATGGATGCTAAAACTATTTTCCTATCTATTATTTACCATTTAATTTTGTAAATAATTTTACTTTACTTTTTGTGCAATTTTACATATTCTGCATTGCTATATAGATAAGTATCTTTACAATAATATCGGTGCAGACAGCGGTGCGACCTACAAAAAGTTCATTAATATTATGTAGGTATATAAAAACATTGCTTTTGCTAGACACTGGCCAGACAGAGCCATAAAAGAACTAATTTTCAACCGTATACCAGTGTAATTTTCTCTTGTGCATGTATGATATAATTTGAAAATTTATTTTACATTGGTGGATTGTTTGAAGTGTACTTTCTGTCCCAATGTATCTGTAGGTCTAGTCTACAAGTTAAAGAGTAAAAATATATAAGGAAAACAAAATTGTATTTAATTTAGATTGAAATGAATCAAAATTAATTGTGATTTAAAGTATATTTTATAAAGACATTACTTTTTGTTAAATTTTTAAATAGAAACACGATGAGAATTTTTGAAAAATATTTTATTTTTCTTAATGAATGAATGAATGGAAGCTTTAATTTTGTTTTTGAGTCAAAGTACTCATTATAAAATAAATAAAAAAAAACAGAGAATGGCAGAATGAGATATAATTTATTATGATTTAAAATATTCAAATGTATAACTATGAGTTTAATACCGATAATTTAAAAAAATAAAATTATTAATCGTTGATTTTTTTCTTATAATATACAAAATATTTGAATGTATTCATTATGTTGGCAGCATTTTTAAATATAATTCAGCGCATTTCTAAAAACCTTGAGCAAATAAAAATATTCAGAGTTGTCAACATGCAGTTTTCATTTATCTCTTTAATGACTCCAAAAATAAATATACTGTAATGAAAATTTTTAGTGCAAATCACTTTCAATGTACAGAAAATTTGCAGTGCAGGAGATAATACTGTTTAATAAAATATATTTCTCTACATGAAAATTCAATATTTTTCATGAAAATTTCAATTGATGCATTATAGTAAAAAAACAAAATATACGATTTTTTGCTATCAGTTTTGTTTTATATTTACTACAGCATCTATGAAATGAAAATGATGTTTATCACTTATCATTGACTTTGGAGTCTGTTTGAGACATATCTTCAAAATAACATTTGCACAATACGCATCATTGTATCATTTTCATGTAAAGTTTATTATTTAATCAACCATACTTATCGCTGCAAAACTAACTAATTACCTAATGTATTAAAATTTTAATAAAAAATATTTAAACGTAGCGTAATTATCATAGCTTTGTGATTAATTATTAAATACTAAATTGAAAATTGTAGTGAAATTATACACGTAATTTAATCTGTAAAAAAAAATATACTATAATTTTATTACTTTATCTCTCAAATAGATATCCAATCACCACATGGCTCTCAGATTGTAGTTTTCTACTATCTTAAGACATCAGTAGTAGTTAGGAATGTAGATTCAGTTATTTTTTGTTTATTGATTATTAAGAGAACACTTGTTATTTTATTTTTTTTATCATCAAAGTAAACAAATCCACTTAAGCGATTGTTCTAACAACACAATAATAATACTTTTTAAGAAACAAATTTTAATGAATAATCTGAAAATGAATAATTGCCAAAATAAAAATGAATCTGTAAATTTAGATTTTTCTTGGAAATAATAAACCCGGTTTAAAAACGAGCATAAAATTCTAATCAATAACAATTTTGAGTAATTAAAAAAACAAAAAATAAAAAACAAAAAACATAAATAAAACTCACTCTCTTTGTCCATTTACATCCATTTCTGAATTTTCATCTTCTACCGAATGTGCATCTATAACAGTAGATTGTATTGGTTGTGTTGATGATATTCTTCTTAATATATCGTCTTTGCTAACATTAAAATCGTTTAAAAGTATAGCTGTATTTGAGTCATTAATATTTAAAACGGTTGTAATAACTTTATCGGCTCGCGGATAACTGCCACCATTGAAATCTATTTCCGAATTATTTGGATCAATTGAATGCGATATGACTCGTTCGCCATCATCATATGATGTTAAACCGCCGGATGGTGCACCAAATACAATATTCAATAAATATAAAAATGTCATTAAAAATATCGAAACACTTCCGCTGGTATTGTTTTTCATTGTTAATAATTTTTGTATTTTCTGCGATTTAAGTACTTTTTATGCAATTATCAAATGTTTTTTTTTTTTATATAATCAATTAAAATTAATAAGATTATTTAATAAAAATCACAACATCAATTTTATATTTACATAATTGTGTTGTTAAAAAAAAAAGTTTTTTTTTTAATAATTAAAAATTATAGTTTAATTCTTTAAATAGAAACAAGCACTAAAATAATTTGTCATCAATTTTTTTTTTCTTTTTTTTAATAAAAGTTTCACTCAAAATCATAGAATAAAATAATAAATTAATTCTTTCAAAACACTATGAATTTCTTAAGTTGATTGATAAAATTGATCTATCATTCAAAATAACACATTTCGTTAACAAATATAGGAACTACTACTTGCTAACTGATGAATTTGGTCAAACGATGTATTTTAACAAAACTGAGAAAAATTCTTCTTCAGCGAGGATAACCTAAACTTCTCCGTGTGCTGTGTGTTGCTGGCTGCATGCAAGCAAAATATAAAATGATTTGCGCGAAGACTTTTTAAGACTTAAATAACATTTCACTTCTCATTGTAGATTAATATTTTCTATATATAATCGTATCGTATATTATGTGGTGTTCATTTATATGAGTGTATACACAAATGTTTTTATATATATTTAGGTAGGTATTAGGTATTATATTGTAGCCACAGCTATATACAATTTATAAGTCTGAGGTGTATGCATATATATTATATATATACATATTTATTATATATATTTATTTATTTATTTTCGTGTTATATATAGAATTGCACGAGCACGATATAGGTACTCCTTATATTACAAAACATGTGTGTTGATTATTTATAATTAAAAAAAAAAAAAACAAAAAAATTGTAATATTTTTTTATGACAGGGGTTTTCGGTTTTATTTTTTCTTTTTCTTTTTCTTTTATTTTATTGTTAATTTTTGTAAGTTTGAAGAAAGGTGGGTTGAGCATGAGCATGAATAGATAATTTCCTTTAACGACATATTAATTGGATATTTTTTTGGAAAAATATTCGCGTGAAACTAACTAATTATTATTATATTCATATGTGTTTTAAATTAGCCCAAAATAACAAATAATTAAAATATGATATTATTAATGTATGTCAAAGATTTTTTATTTTAGTATACTTATTTAGTTCTAGAGCAAAAATTACTACCTACTGGCTTTAAATGTAACCATTCGATTTCGATTAGATTTTGAGTTAACTCATTTTAATATTAATTTTTTAAAGTTATTCTAGAATGAATTCATTTTTCTACAGATATTCGCATCAAATAAATTTCTAAAACTTTTTTTTTTTATTTAACTCTTTAAACTATTGTTATAATTAAATAACATTAGAAAAAAAAATGTTAAATATCTCGGTTTGATAATAGACTAAAATGTTATATGTGAAGATCTTATCAAAGTGATAATTAACAAAATCAAAACATATATTGGAGCATTTTAGCAGAATAGTGAGAGTTTGCAGCATAACAATACTTACTCGGTATATAGTGTGTCTGTGTATATTGCAGCGAATTATTTAATAAATAAGTTAGAAGTGTAACAAACTAAAGCAGCCAGGCTTATTCTGGAGAGATTATAATTGGGCGAATATCCATACTACTGTTATTTTTATAAAGCACAAAATTATGAAATTTAAATCGCAGATAAAATATGAAAAGGTATTAAATAGATGTCAAATAAAATAATGTTCCATTTAATCTACAATCACATTCAAAACATATTCTAATTTTCATGAATATAAGAGGAAAAAAATTTGACATTCATTAGATTCAATATAATAAATATTATGGTTATGTTTATTTCTGTTTATCATATTGATAGATTATTTAATTAGTATCCAGGAAATATTAGATATTCTCAGAGCATAAACATTTTTAAATCTGATGCCATAGCATATTTCATTAGCACATAATATCCATAAAGCTATTGTTTCGTTTTTATTTGCTTAACTTTCAAATATTGTTTGGGTTTACAGTTAATTTTTAATATATTGGCTTTGTTTATTTAATAATAAAACGGAATAAATAAATATATGAAAAGACTAGCAAACATTATTGATAGATCATTAAACTTAAATTTTTGATATTGTTCATACATTTTTTTTTAAAGTCTATGTAAATAAATATATATCCCATTTTATTATGAAAAGCTGATGCATTTATATATTTTAATTATAAATATTAGAAATATGATGTAAAACATGCTTTCGAGCTTATTCGGCTTATCGGGTTTTAATAAATAAGTAAATAAATTTAAAAAAAAAACAATGAATGAATCAGAGCATTGTATTAATTCATTCTACTATAATACGATAGTGGATAATCTTAATGCTTTTGGTATGTTTGAGATATAGTTAAGATATTAAACGATATTAATCATAACAATATATCAAGTATATCTATAAATATCTGAATTTATATCATAAGATCCGGTTTATCAATGCACGTTTAAAGTAAGCCGATAGTAAATAAGGTACCATTTAACCACACAATTATCCATCATTTAAATCGAAATATAGATCGGGCCAAATATAATAGTTAAAAATATTTATATTTAATCACTTATAAAGAATAGGAAAAGAACTTAAATGAAAGATTACTTTTTACCGATAAAACTCATTCTTCTCAACATATACGTAACAAACAAACAAAACAAAAAAACGAAGAAATAAAAACTTATTGATCATTTCACGGAAGGTTTAAAATTGCAGACAGAATACACGGAAATGTCTGGCTAATATCTTAAATATTTCGAATTCTCTTAAATACCTTTCTTTGCGCACGTTTGCACCGGTCAATCCATATAATAGCTATATACCTTAATATCTATTCAATATTTATTATTGGTAGTTAATAAGATGCCGAGAATACAGAAAAAATAAAATCAAGTAAAAAAAAAAAAAAAAACTGAATAGATAAAACGAGATAAACGGTGCAAGGATGATTTGTGAGTGTTTTTTTTTTTATTATTTTTATTTATTCTTTTTCATTCATAAAAATTTGTTGTTAATTTAGGATGACCACTTCCTTGCCTTATGACACCATTTAAAATACTTAGAAAAATGATTCAAAATATTTTGCTATTTTTCTATTTTAAAAACTGAATTAGTGATGATGTTTCGATTCATTGATGCCATGAAGCTAAAAACTAACAATTATTTGGAAATATTTCATGAAACTGAAAATTTGTAATTAGAATAATTGCTATAATTTCACCAATTTACAGATTTTATGAACAAAAAAGCTGCATAAATACACAGTCGAAAAAAAGGCTATACCCTATACCGAAAAAAAAAATGGGGCAGTACCGAAAAACCAAAAACAGAAAAAAGCCAATGGATTGTAAGAAATTTAAAAAAAAACTTGCAGTCGAAAAAGCGGGGCAGTATCATCGAAAGAAAAAAAAGAAATTGGGTCCCAGGACGAAATTTTAAAAAACGTCAGTATGTATATTATTAAAAAAAAAATTCTGCGTTTTTTGGTCTATCGACCATCAAATTCGAACAAAAAAGCAAGGGCGTAAAAAATAATGCCAAACCAATACTTGATTTTTTTAAAAGAAAAAATATTTAAGATTATTTTTATTTCATTCTCTTGTGTTGTGGTTCGTTATGGGATACTTCCAAAAAGAATTAAATACTTATTAATTTTACATTTGAAATAAATTTTACTTTCTATTTTTCGTTTTGAAATGAATCACCACGCAAGAATATTTAACGAAAATTATAATGTTTACATACCCTCAAAAATATTCTCAATTTAATAAGCTTATTTTTAAATGGCTTTTTTTTTTATTCAGGTCATCATGAGTTCTAATTATTGAAAATATTTACATTAAATAGATATTATTAAAATAGCAACCAAAGAAAAAAAAATTATCCAATGACAAGTTGTCAACATTATTAAATGAAAATTAATTTGTTACGATGCAAAAAATTCTATAAATTTAAAATTCCAGAAAGAGTTTGCTTGCAATACACAACACAAAAAAAAAACGAATATAACGAGATTTTACATATCAATTAACACATTATTTTGTCATCATTAAAATCGTGTGAAATGATATAAAAATAATATAGAAATCATATGTGCGGCTCAAAATACATTTTATAATAATAATAAAAAAAAAAAAAAAATGAAAAAAAAAAGAAAATAAATTATTGTTAATATTTGCAAATTTTCCAACCCACTTAAATTTTACTTGCTAGTTATTGAAGTGTTGACAATATGACAATAACATGGAATTATAAACATGTGCCATTATTTGTTATAATTATGAAATATTTTACGCCAATTTTGTTTTTTTTTTTTTTTTTAGTTATAATTAGCTTATTTTCTTTTGTCAAAAATGTGAAATATAATTATTTTTGTTATATTGTGAGAATACGAGACGGACAACGGACTATATAGATTCATCAATTATAATACAAAACGATTCTATATTTATTTGTTTGCATTCTTATTTTGACGTCAATAAACTATAACGATTCGGAATTGATTTATAATAGCCAACGGTCGGTCCTTTAATTAAACTGACTTTTTGTCTATGATCAAAATACTTAAATTTAATTTAGATTATTTAAAAAATTACTGGCCGTTCTAATTTAGAAATAAAAAAAAAAATCTCATATTCAAAACAGAATATATTTTGTCTATAATAAACAATCTAAATCGTACATATCTCTATCTCTTAAAGGAAATGTGTCTGGATATCAAATAAAAATAAATTATTCAATAAAAAAACAAAAAAAAACTAGACTAAATGATATATAAGTGTCTAAATTTTATAAAGCTCAAAATGTTTATGTGCAATAAAATTTTATTGAAAATTACTATTTATATTTATATAAAGCTCCTAGACACAAATATTGTTCTAAATAATATTTACTTATAATGTCTAGAAGCATTTACTATCTTATTGTTTATATTTCATATATGCATATAAAATATTAGATGAATAAAAAACAGTAAATAATATTATTTATTATTTGGGCATCTTAAATGTTATTATTTTGATCACTTCACTATTTTTCAGATTTAAATTAATAGCAATTTTTGTTTTGATAGCGCGCTCTGTTTATGTCGTCAAATATATAATATATATGTTCAAAATTTAATTAATTTAATTTCGCTTCACTGATATTATTATAATTAATTTGCATTAAGAATTCTTAAATAGATTCCAGAGAAATTAAGTAATGAGATCTCAATAGTAGTACAATTAAAGTGTTTCGAAAGCTTTTTGGACTCTTAGTTATGTGATCATTTCGTAGTTTTTAAGCGATTCTAGCTATTTCATAAGTTAAAAAAAAATCAATTAAAATATAAAATCTTTTAAGCACATAATGCTCCTCGTATTTTAATCGCCTTTGATTAATTTTCTTAATCCTAGAGAAAATTTCTAAATAAATTAATTGGTAGATGTAAACGAAGCATCTTAGATTGGTTTATATTTGATGTGATTTGTCTGTTTATTTATTTCATTCTTTTTTTTTTTTTTTGAATTATGATATGCGTGTCAGTTCACAAGCACGCACTAATAATCGACGACAAATTTTTATGATGTCAATGTCACTTTGTGTAAGTTGAAAGAGCATTTCAGTTAAACATAAATTTTTTGATAACCGAAAATTTCTTTCATTTCATTTGAATTTATATATGTTAATAGATAGATAAATAAAATTGGTTCTTATTTTCTATGAAAGGATATTGTCCGCGTCCGTCGGTCACTGACACTCTTGATTATTTCATCATTCATAGATAATAGAAAGACAAAGTAAAAATATATATACTTTTTTAAAATGTTCCCATTTATACATTTAGTGGTCATCATTTCTGCTAACTATAGCTACAAGCTACGTATTAAAATAACGGTATCTTATAATCAGAGTCGAAATAACATTTTCTGATGGTACAATTTATGATTTAAGCTTTTTATATAAATGATATTCAGAATAATATTGAAGCCGTCCCTGTTTCTACACATTTCAATCACGCACAACAACATTGTTGCGTAAAGTAAGTCACACAATAATTTAATTTGAACAATTTTATTCTTTAATGTTCTAATTCTAAATTGATCTTTTTTAACAGAATCTATCTAAGTAATTTGTTTTCATTTTATCATACTTCGCATTTATTTATTTTATTTTATCATTCTTTTGTGTTTATACTGAAGGGTAGTGTAATAAATTATTTTAAAAATCTATGCGCTTGTGCATAAATGCCAAATTAAACGGAATTCGGTTTGGTTGAAACACAATACAATGTTCTATACTAAAAAAAAAAAAAAAAATACCTACTAATTGGAGAGGACCTACTTTTTATTCATATTTAATATATTTTTTTAAAAAAAAAAATATTCACCTGTATCAACAGTTTTTAATTACGAACCTTAGTAAAAAAAAATTATGTTCATATGTACCGTGTAATGGAATGAAATTCATACTACACAATCGAACAAACAAATTTACGTAATCCTCCAAAATAGTTCTGGAGACTTATTTATGTAAATTCGCTTATGCTAGCGACAGAGGAGATAACGTTATTCCGGTATATGATATTCTGTGGGTAATACCAGCTTTAAATAATTAGAAAGCTGTACTACTAGCATCGTCTAAACTAGTAATAACGATAATCCCAAGTATGATCGTTCGTTAAACCAGAATATCCCAATTTTAATTTAGAATATTATAACCTCGAATATTAAAGACATATTTTTTTCTAGAGTAAAGCGAAAAGCGAGAAGTAGAAAAAACTTTTAACTGTTCTCACTTCAGTGCAAAATATTCTTCGTAAAAATGTAAGTTACTTACATAAAATAAGAAAAATATTTCCGCGATTTTAATTAAAATCTATTTTGAATATTTTATAAGGCACATCGCGATGATATTTTCGTTCTTCAGAACATAATTCAGCTATGCAATTTCAACATTTCGGATCAGATGATATTCAAAACATTAAATTACGGTTTGGATATATTCGGTTACGATATGACCTCTGTTTCAAAATAAATTTTAAAGAGTAGATCTTGGATTTTTTTTTTTTATATAAAACTATTATTACTAAAACATAGATTTATCAATTATTTGAGCAATATATATGCCAATCCTGAATTAACTTTATTTGAAACAAAGAATATTCTATTACATAAATTTGAAATAAAAATTTACAATCACATCCACGATGAATAATGAATATATGCTAATAATATAATTCAAAAAAAAAAAAAAAAATATTCGTGAGTGTAAAAATATGCGTAAGATGCTAAAACATTAAAATCCATTATTGATAAATTATATTCAACGCGAAATTAATAATGCCAATTTATTATAATAAATTATACTTTGGCAATTTTCCCAAAGCCTTGAGCTGCAGCCGTCTATATTGTTTTTATTTATATTTTAAAAGATTTGTTGCTTTTTTTTATATTGAAACAAATAAACATCAACATTGCCTATTAAAACCCTTCCTGGAACATCATCACACATATCTGGTATTTTTTCTTGTCATATATTTTCTAATGTTGGCACATATTTAGTAATCTACGTCGTAGACTATGCGCAACAAAACTGTATTAGATTTATTAATATTTATAAATAGGGGACTCGTTTGTTGATCATCGTCTTTTTCTAACATACCGACTTATATACTATTCGCTAATCTACTAAACTTAAAGACAAAAACAATTCAATTTAAATTTGGCGGTTTTATATAATATATTTTATTCTTATTCTCAATCTTGATGAGATGACCATATATGGATGCCTACGGTATACGGTGTTGTCTGTTAACGGAATTACATAATCTTTTAATTCAATTGTTTAATATTATATGTTTTGCGTGCATTTTGTGTTCGTCATTTCCTATAAAGAAATTTATTAGAACAGATGGATTAATAATAAGCTATTTATTGTTAGATCATCATCAATATATAAATTTCAATTAATGATAATGGTTTAAATTATATTTGTCTAAAAATCTTTGTCTTTTAATTGAATTCTATTACTTGGAAATACAATTTAAGGTCATAAATATTCTTCAATATTATCAATCCAATACTCAGAATCATTTGAGCTTTCATATCTTTAAATAACATGCCATTTAAAAGATAGTAAATTAATTGTTTGATTGAAAGATATTTTAATAAGATTATGTGACACTAAAATACTCATCCAATACTATACTATAAATAATTTTGTCAAATTTTATGCGTTATCATAGCAATTAATAGTGTTTCAACCAAAAGGAAATTATCGCGGGTATTAATGCTAAAAAAAACCTATTACAACATTCTTGATTAAATTTTTTTATTTTCTATTGATTTATTTTCAAAAACAAAGTTTATTATGAGATAAAACCTATTAAATAAAACTATATTTATTATTGTAAATGTTTCCAAATATCAAAAATGATGTACATCAATATAAGCAATGCGCAAAAAACAAAAAAAAATTGATTTTGTTATTTCGACTAGACTATAATCTCATAATTTAACATATTTTATTTAACACAATTGCTATGCTTAAACCAATATTTTATTTTAATTTTGTTATTTCGACTAGACAGATTCCAGTGCTTTACATAATTTATAATTTCAATCTAATTCAATCGATATGCAAAAACCAAAAAGAAATTCAAATTGATTTAGTTTATTATTTAGAGTTTTCTTCTTTTTTTTTTTTTGAATGCATTAAACTGTGAATTCAATTGCGCAAAACAAAAATAGAAAAGAACTAATGCCACTGAATATTGATGCGCATCTTCTTTATAAAAGTAAATCGTAAAAAAAGCAAATGTAATTTATCAGACTAGTTAAATTTGCATTCTAAATCAGTGCTATTAATTTACGTTTCAATTATGACGATATGTTTTTATTGTTTTGGTAAGCGTCTTATATATATAATATAACCCATTCCATAGTGGTAGTGTGGCTATGGCGCTTGGGGACCAGAGATCGAGACTCGATCAGGTCAACAAAAAAAAATGGTCAAGTAAGTATAATATTTACATGAAAATATAATTGGGGTCATGTAGGATTCTCTCTGGGGGTTCTTGGGAAGAGCAGCATTATAAGCCATCAATCCCGGTCAAGGGTATTCTACAGTATACGTAAAATTGTTAGGTAGGTGTTATTGTGTTGTGACTGTAGACACACTAGACAAAGATAAGTAATGTGAGTAAAACATCAAATAAAAAACGGCAAGGATGGATTTGAACATCTTGGCAAACCTCTCTCCAACCATCTATCTTCATGTATCAAATTCCATTAAATGAGACGATATACTGATAACTAGTACGGGAAGTCCTCTTTCTGGAATAAGAGGTTGATTGGAGGTGGGGTGGAGAGATGAGCTGCGAGACGATGCAATGTAAAAACCGAACCTATGTGGTATCCATTACTTATCGGGGATGCGCAATGGGCCCAACCTATGGCCTGAGCGCTGAGTTTACTCACCTCTTACAATCCAATTCAAGCGTCTTATATAATCATTTTGTATATATATTGCCTCTCATAATAATCTCTGTGCTGACTGTGCGTCTATTTATATCTGGGATTATTATTTTAAGTTTTATTTATAACTTTACTTATGTTACTTTTTTGGTATATCCAATTCCTTAATTATCATTTAAATTATTTTTAAATTTGATCATTTTATATGGGTCGCAAAATTATTGAATGACGAACGATCTAAAATTAATATTTTTTTTTGATTTGTTTACATTTCTAAAAAATTGATTTGATCTTCTTGTCTCTAGAAAATTAGTTAAATGTTATTGGGTTTTACGTTATTTTTTTTTTTTTAATTTTGATTAGTTGAACTAAATTGAAACAGCTCCAAATTACTTTATGATTGATTTTTCCAGAGATATTGCATATAATAAAATTACGCGTTACGTAATATATGAACAGCGCCTTAATATACAATTGATGTAACATTAATTATTTATTTTATTTGCCAAATGTGAATATTACCATTATCATTACAATTGGTATTAACATTATTTACTACATTCTACAATAACTGTAATTTAATCTTGTACATTTTGGCTATGCGCTATAGCCATATATGCACTAAGCTGCCCTTTAGTTGTACGGAGAAAATTTATATAGGCAAAATCTTCGGGGCGCACCCTGTAAAAATTCAAAGTCTGGTTTAAAAAGAATTAAACGATTTTCACTTTTCAACTTTATATGAAACTGCGATAAATAAAATATCGAATTTAAAAATCTAATGATGCATAAAATTCCGGTTTTGAAACATATTAAAACAACTCAGATCTCAGAAATTGAAAATATTCCTTTTTCCATAAGTTATGTCCATTTTATTGAATAAACTAATGTTGTTTATATGCAGATTTATACGCAGGGGGATGCTATAGTTACTTATAGTTATAGTCCAGTCATTTCTTTACTGATTTCTTTCATTTTCTCTATAAGATAAAGTCAGAGTTAGAAATCAGAGGAGTACAACGAATTTTAGGGTTGAACAAATGTTCAAAAAGTGAAAAAAGACGATTTTAAAATATAAACGATATACGATAAAAATCGTTTAACTATTTTTAGATCAAACGTCCGATTTTTAGGGGGTGCTCTTTAAAGAATCGTATTTTAAAAATAATGGCCACCCTAATATGCATATATATTTTTTTAGTGGGGAGGAGGTTTTGATTTAAAAAAGTAAGACAGCGTAATATTTTAGTGAATCAAATATATGTACTATTTTCCTAAATCTACGCTGTATGCAAATCATATTTTAGGAAACATGAAAAAGATAATACTTTTAGCCAAAACACAAGTAAATCGTACTGTATGCAAATCACATTTTGAAAATAAAGGCAAGATTCATTTTTGAAACTTAAAATTCGAGGTGGGGATGTTTTTTTTGAAACTCACTTTCCGTGTGCATTTATGGCTATAACGCATCAATACCAACATCTTTTTTTTAAATCCAATGATGCTTCCGTTTATATCCGTTATATAATATTATTTATCTTTTTATGATATATAGAAAATATGTGTTTTGACACGTGCTAAGATTGTAAAACCCAGAAAAAACAAGCTACCAATGAATTGGTACACGACTTCATTTTTTTTTTTTAAAAAAAATTACAAAACTAGTATATACAATGTATATTATACATACATACTTTATTTTTTTCAAAAAAAAATTATTTTCAAAAATTAAGTAAAAAACAAAAATATAAATAATATAATATAATTTAAGAATTGTATTATTTTTGGTAGTAACGTGATTACTACTAATTATTGAGTCGCAAGTACAACGAGACAACGAGACAACGAATAATGCCAGACTTTTTTTTAAAAAAATATTATAGTTTAGCATTCATTAACAGTATTAATATAAAATACAATTTGTATATAGTAGATGTAAACTACCATTACGTACTAGTACGTTGCACAACTGTACAATAATCATACACATACTCTTTTTATACCAAAACAAAATAGTTAAATGAAAAGATACTCTTGTGGCTAGACATAACTTATATAATATTAAGAATAAACTGTATAAGACGAATGTTAAATTTAGCGCAATGATTTTATAAAAATGAAATAGACAGATACACGAAAATTATTAAGTATGAAACTCTGCTTGTTGCTTTTTGAGCTTTATGTATACAAATCCGTTCAATTTGTTTTTTTTTTTTTTTTATTTGATCAAGGTCTGAAGTACAGATTAAGAAAAATAAATATTTTCAATAAATGAATAATTTACGAATAATCAGCAAGCGTTAAGTTTTTTAAAGGCCACCGTCACATGTGGATAGTATTATAATTTTTATTATTTTCACCTGATTCTTTGCAAAATTTTATGCAGATATGGTAATAAAATGTCTAAATAAATATTATAGATTCACTACTTTTTTTTCTTCTTTACTCTGCATAATTTTACATGGTGCTGATATAAGCTAAGACTATTTAAAATGTAGAATATATGTGCATAGAACTTTGCATATTTTATAATTTCAACACATGTTGTTTTATTTTATGTGTTAATTCTATCTATTTCATTTGCATTCGTATAAAATAAAGAATTGCTATAGGTTACATGTCAATTGGCCGATTATACAAATTGGCCGATGGTCAATTGACCGATTATACAAATTGACCGATTATACAAATTGGCCGATCGTATAAATGAGGAGAACTTTGAAGAGTGAAGTAATACTATATGTTAGAATGATGAAATCGTAGCAAAGTCGATTTATACAGAATACATTTTTTTCTGAGCCCTAGCGGGGGAACTATCAAAAGAATGAAATAGTGCTAGATGTCTAGAATGGTATTATTTTAGAGCTTAAAACAATTTACGATTTGTCAACGGTCAATTTGCATAATCGGCCAACTTAAGTAATCGGCCAATTTGTATAATCGGCCAATTAATTATCGGCCAATTAATTATCGGCCAATTAATTATCGGCCAATTAACTATCGGCCAATTAACCATCGGCCAATTGACCGGTCACCATTGCTATGCGACAGGGCGAAAACCAAAATCATAATGAAATTTTTAACCATCTGTAATTATATTTATTCAAAGTGTAGAATAATTTCATGTAATAATATTTATTCAGAATGTAATAATTTTAAAGCTAATTTATTAAAAACCACTTATTTTTTTTTATCAAATTATTAATGAAATTAGTCTATCCAAATTAAAAATGCAATAGTAAACCATGTTACCTTCTCTTCAATACAACAACATTATTAAACACCTAACTATCTGTTTGTATACATAATGTTGTTTTGTTGTTGTTGTAGAACATACTACGGCATTCTAATCTAATCTAATTAGAATGCCGTGGACATACATACGTCCTACTGACATTCTTATGTCTGGAAAAATTTATTTTGTCTGCGATTTGATCCCATAAATCTAATAATAATAATAAATATATAATATGATGATTGAATATGAATTCGGACCGTGACTAGACTATTGCTATTGTACAGTTAATATGTAAACTATTTGTATGTCTATAATATTTCTGAAGAGAGAATATCTTTAAATAGATGAATGTAAGTAAGTGACGTATTAAAAATTTAATTATTCAAATAACATACTATATATCCATAACAATCATAATTTTCTCAATATTTTGTTTATTATAATTTATTGTGAATCGGTATGAATGTTTATTAATATGTAATTAGAATTAGATTTAAATATAGTATGTTTCATAACTAAAGATGCTTATAATTTGTAATTGAATGTATCCACACACATTAGCAATTCGCGGAATTTTAAATAACTAACGACTTATTCATTCATTTATATTTGAATTTTGACTGTTAAAAACAAATATCAGAATTAAAAATATACGCTAACTAAATTTCTTATTCAATTTTGAATACCATTGATTTATTTTAATAATCACGACATTGCGATATCGATTTTCAAAGATGGTTTGAATTATAAAAATTAAATAAAAACTTATACTTTTGTCATTCATTTTATCATATTTGAATATTTAAAAAAAAAAATCATAATTTTTTCGAACCATTTTACTCATTTTAGACTCATTTTCTTGAATCAACTTTTGTTCTTTACTCACATACAAGGGCATTCTACTGTTTTAAAATTCAGATAAACTGCAAGTTAACATTTGCCTTTTAAAATCAGATTTTTGACCTACAAAAATATATTTACAAGGCAAACGATGTATAAAATGCTCATGAAATTGTATAATTTAAAAAGAATTATATAAAATATAAGACCATTTAGGGCCACTTTTTCAATCATGGCTTAGACTAAGTTTAAAATTTAACGAAGTTTAACTTGACAGATCGCATACATAAAAATGATAATCTCAGTTTATACCACGAAAAACCGTTCGTTTAAACTGAGTTTAAAGTTAAACCATGATTGATAAAATGATTTCCAAAACTTCATTTTATCAATCTCATAATCCTTCACAACTTAGCCACCTATATTATGTACTGGAACCAATATTATTTTTCCACATTGCAACTTATTAAAATCAAAAACAATAGAATAATCTTTTCTAAATTAATATGGAAAGCCTGGCCAAGTCACAATAATTCTATGTTTATATACGTCGACCATATGTCTGAAGATATTAACTATTAAATATTTTTTTTAATTCGTCGGTAAACTTCTGAATCATAAAAAAAAATATTTACAATAAATATGTTTGTCAATAGTGTAAACGGCAATAACAACAACCAAACTATAAACTCGCACCTGTTGACTAATAACACTTATAAGTTATAATAAATCATACTTTCGATATAGTACACAAAAATTATGCGTAATATTCATTCACCAAAAATCTATATAAATATTCCATTCAATATTTAAAAATAATTATCATTTCGTCTGTCGTCTGTTACAAATAATATTGTTCTTACTCCCCCATATAGGAAAATAACTTACAACTTACATTCATTGTTATTAAATATAATTATATGAAATGTAATCAATTTCAAATGTACTCTCTTTGCCCTTTAAAATCAAAAACAATAATAAAAATATTATAAAAATTCAGACGTAATTTAATCCAATTTTGAACTTTCTCACTAAATTTCTTACTGACTTAGCAACATTCTTATAAATATATAATGTATTGCACTAGTGTATAATATTTTATGAATGCATTATGTTATTGCATATATTATATTATTGTATAAAATAAATGTCTGCAAAATGCATCGTCTGCGCTCCTTTCCTTAGTTTTTTTTTATTTATTATTTATTTTTCTTCTTTTTTTTTTCGTAAACAAATTATTTATATAAAAATAATTTTTATATTACCTATATTGTGTATAACAAAATTTACATACAGACCAAAGAAAATAACATATATTTAAAAATAATAATAAAAAAAACACACTAGCAATCGCAAAACAAAATAATACTCATCAGAAAATATATAATTAATATAATAAAACCTGTGTGGCGAGTCCATTAAGTTTTTCTTTTAGAAAATTTAATTTCTGAGGTTTCAGTTGGATGAATTTTCTTCGAACAAAGAAAGATTTTAATTAATTGGATTACAAACATTACAAGATTGAAAATTGAATTAGTTGCTCATTTTAAAAGTCTATTAAATTATTTGTCCTCTTTATGATCCCTGCTAGAATGTAATTTCTTTCCAGTCAAAATTAGAAAGAGATTCAATCTTCTTAAACCACTTTGTATTGACGAGTTCCATATCAAACCGATCAGCTAAAAACCCGACCACCTCCGATTTTGATAAAAATTTGCAAATCTGCTTAGTTTTAAGAGATAAAGATTTCTGCATATTTTTTCCATTTTTTTGGTCAATATCACCGGAGCAGGAAATTGTCAAAATATTGACAAAAATCGTTTAGGTTAGGACCAAACTTTGAAAAATCATAACTTGAGAACCACTTGACCGATGTAATTCATCTAGTGCGCGTTAGTGTAATAAACAATAGTAGTTTAAAAAAAAATAAAAAATCCAAAAATGGCTTTTCATCATTTTCATTTTTCCAGTTTTTCCGGAAAACTGTTTTTCTTTAAACAAAAGACACGTTTGAAAAATCTTTTTTTGTGCTTTATTGATAGCTTATCTCATCACATAAAACCTCTATTTTGGACATGTATCAATTCTTGTTCTCGAGAAAATACTTAAATGCAGAAATCTTTATCTCTTAAAACTAAGCAAATTTGCAAATTTTCATCAAAATCGGAGATGGTCGGGTTAAAATTTGCAAATTTTTAATCGTTTTGATATGAAACTCGTCTATTACAGTAATTGATTGCAGTAACTTCAGTTCTTAACGTAAAAAAATTGATGAATTATTTGTTGAAAAAAATTTGAAAGAACAAATTGTTAAAGTAAACAATAGGGAATGCTGTATATGGATTTCTATAATAAAACATTACGTTTTGTATATACAACTTAAGGATAAGAGATGTGTGGCCCTACTAATCTATCTTGTAATCAGTACACACTTTTTATATAATCCACAGGATACAAATGATATAAGCACGATTACTCTTATCCCTATCATTTTTAGCAATACAATAAGGAGTGTAAAATCATAAACACGCAACATATCTAATGTTACAATTTTTTGTTGCAAAAATTTCATTCATCATATTTTGTTTTTTCTTTTTTTAAGTAATTAAGTTAGTGTAGTATTTACAATATAAAAAGGTAAGACAGGTGTTGTTTTGAATTTATTATTAATTTTATTGTATATGTATATTTGTTTAAGTATTTTGATTTATCATGATATCGTTAATCAATGGCCGAGAAAAGGTGCTGACAATTTTCCACACCTATTTTCAGTTTCATAGTAAAAGATAAACTCGTAAACGGAACAAAACTAGGGAATAAAGAACTATTATTTTCTAATAATTATACTACTTATTTTTAAATTAGCAAATCTTTTGAAGAAAAATAAATAAGCTAAGTATATCTAAATTTAGCAATAATTTTTCTGTCTGCATTGCTTATCAAAAAAAATTTTTTTTTTTTTTAATATAGTTCTTATATATACAAAATGTATCTTCATAGTCATTCTAAGTATAGATATTTCAATTTAAAATATAAGATAAATAAATTTCAAGACATTGAAGAGCATTTATTATTAGATTTATTATAATTTCGTTATGTATTGTATAGGCCGAGGTCGAATGACGTGATTAACCATACACCGGCGGTATAAATACCAAAATTGCATTTACAAATTTCACAATAATGACTTCCTGAGAAATAGTCAAAACATAAACAACGCCAAATCTAAATCAAGTCCATACCCGCACTCAATAATAATATTCAATATATGTATATGCAAACTGTGCGCGCGTATATTCTCACGTTGCTTTTGTTTTTATTCATTTTATTTATCATCTCATCAAGCATCAGTTATAATTTTTTACTCCTACTCCCACAATCTCTACACCTAATGCATAAGATAATAATGATAGAGGAATAGGATGTATACACAAATACGTGCTGGACATTTATATATACAAAATTCCGACCTTCAGATTATTAACAATCAGCTCTGTTCTGAATGTTGTGCAATTTATTGTGGGTCCTAAGTTAATCAGCAGCATGTGCACAAAAACGCAAAATAAAAAAAAAAAAAAGAAAAGAAACAATTTTGTATTTATTTTTTTATTATTATATAAAAGAACAACTCGCAGGCATATCAACTACATCGAATATTATAAACAATTATTTTTGCATATACTTAAATATATTTAAACTTGTATTCAACCATACGAGCATAATGCAGTAAATGCGAATTGTGAAATGAAGGAAGATAGAATTTAAATGGATATGATTTTGGGCAAATTGTAAATGACATTTTGTCTATACACGCGCTGAATGTGGTTATGAGAATAATGATTTTAAAATAAGTCGGACTGGACATAGTGTTATTAAGTTTTATAGCTAACTGAGTGTATATGAAGCGAGATGTATAACTATTGGCTATATTTATATGCAAATAAAATATAAATTCATCATATACATATGTTGAGTTGTAGTTTAAGAAAGCGTCCATCGTGTAATCATTAATTCAAATTGTATCTATCTATCTACATAACGATATTTTTTTTTTTATACCTACATGGATTTTATTATATTCTGCATCACATTCACATGCATTATAATATAATAATAATAATAATAATAATACATAATAAAAAAAAATAGTAACAATAAAATACTACATTTCATATCGCTTCTCCAGACATGTTACATTATTTTAAATATAAACATAAAGATAAATGTTTGATTGCTTTTATATCCATCCGCACTATAAATGCAATAGATTGAAGAATGAACTGGGTGAATTACTATTATTATATACTGTGGTAGATGAATAGTCTGTGGTGCGGTGTGGTTGTCATGTTTGGTGTTATAAAGATTTGTCTTTTTTTCTTTTCTTTTTTCTTCTTTTTTTTTTTGTTCATTTTACTTTAAATTTATTTAAAGATTATTGTATTTAAATTTTCGGAGTCAAACAGAAATTTAATATTATTGATTAATTTAATAAAAATTTAAATAAGAAAATTGCCGCACAACAACTACTAAGTTAATAAGTACTAACCAAAAATTGTTTTGTAGCTTGATATACAAATACATACAATTTAATTTTGATTAACTGAAAGAAAATAGAACATTAAAAAATTACTGATTTAATGTTTGCCTATTGCTAATAGGAAATTTCTTATGAAACATAAGTATTTGGTGGAATACAATTTAAATCATAATCAGTCTGATTAAATCAGAGGAAATAGATTTTAAGTTGGGGTTTTTATGACATTTATGAATTAAAGCCATATCTCGCCGATTAATTCATTAAAATAAATTTGTTTTTTTACATTGTGGAAATATGCTCAAGAAATTAAAGAAATTATAAATCAACATAAATCTAAAAGTCATCGAAAAATAAAACCTAGAACTTAGTACACGTGAAAAATTAACAACAATTTTGAAAATCAAGAGTGAAAATTAAATTTCGATGACATTTTTTTTTTTACTTTATTTATCTGAGCGTTTATATTAAAATGATGTTTAAAAAAATAATCTAAATGAATTGAATTTATGGTTGGCTCGCTCTGAAATATCATTAAACTGTACTTTAATCATCATTAATCATAATCAAATAAAATTCTTGAACAAGTTTTGCGTGGTTTCTTTGTGCACTTCATACATCACGCAAATTTATGACATTCATTTAAAATAATTTAATTGATGTCTTATATTGATATCAAATAAAATATTCTATTGATTATGATTAATATAAAACACATTATATAGAGACATAGAGTAATAATATATGAGTAATCATTTTTATTCAATTATTCAGTTATAAAACAATTATTATATAACTATAAGAAGTCTTTGGACGTCCTATAATATATATAGAACTTAATTATTCTATTTAGAGTCATTGTTTTCAAACTAATCATTTGAAGAATATTATTTCTATTTGAAATATATATTTTTTTTAAATCCAGTAATATAAATAAATAACAATATATTGAAATACACATTCTCATGATGTTATTGAACTCATCATAGGCTTTATTATTTGTAATTTATATTTGGGTGTTGATACTAAAATGAAAGAGTTATTAGAAATTGTCAAAATAACAATAATACGATTGTACGCAATTTAACAAACTCAGTGCCGAATTGGTCTTATAAAACATTATTAGCTTCACAAACTAAAAAGAGCTCAGCTTTTTTATTTATATATAATTTCGTTAAGTTCGCGAAATCACATAAAAACAGCAATAATAATTTTAAAATAAAACAACATTTCCGAGTAAATACTTTAACTTTTAAAAATTAATATGACAATTAAAAAAGAACAGTGGCAAAGGGCTTAATGACTTTCCATCATTAACCTATATAATCATTTATCCAGTACTATACATATATTTCTCATATTTTGCGGTTATCTATTATTAATTCAAGATAAGTATGGATAACTTTCGAAGAGTTAAAAGTTATCTTTTTGGGAATAAACTAAATAAAGTTATCGCTCTCATCAAACGTGATTACTTTAAGTAAACCAAAATCAACCTAAAATCATCCCAAAATTGAAACCAAATCAATGACTTTCATACAAATATATGAATTTTAACTCGTCGAAAGTCATCCATACTTATCTTGGATTATTAATCGAACGTGCCCTACAGTTAAGTCAGATTAATATAAATAATGTTAAAAATAAAAATCATATATGGGCAATTCCAGCGTTAGGCATGTTGCACGTTCCGACGTTTTGGATCAAATTGCGTAAATTCTAATAGTCAAAAATTTAAAAAAATGTCGGTCAATGATAAAC
>JAABKK020006259.1:0-60532 GCA_011634745.2 Catotricha subobsoleta
TGGAACGGTATGTGTTAGATGTGTAAATGGACGTTAATTTCAATTTTTAGTTTTCAGAATACTTGATTCACGGAACTCAATTTTTTGATTCACGAAATGAAATCTTGATTCACGATTTTGTGCTTGAATCACGCTTATTTTAATCACTGTTTCATACCATAACATAAAAATTTCATACCATATTTTTTTTTCACAAGGGTAAAGTTTTATTATATTTTGTATATGATTACTATTTTCACAAACTATAAGTTTTTAAAATACTAATAGCTCAGTGCTAGGGTACTGGTAGCGTAAAAAATCAACTGAAAAAAAATAAAAATACATTTTTAGTAAATAAAGACAATCGTATAAGCTGTTTTTCCAACAACAACAAAAAAATTATAACACGTTTAATATTTTAAAATTTACCAGAAATTTTTAAAATTCCAATAAATAATAATCTACGATGAATTACTATCAATTACTATAACATACTACAAAAAGCATATAGTTATTACTTCACTTTTGAGAAATTTGAAACTGGACTTTTTTTTGAACCTGGGAACGTCGACATTTTTTTTTTTTTTGCCAATCCATTGGCAGCTGGTTTTTTTTATTTATTCAAAGTTTTTGCGTAGTTCATTTTTTTTTTACCGAGTATTATAATTTTTGGGTAAATTTAGAGGCAAAAAATATTGTTTCAGTCACAAAAGACTCTATTTATTTTTAGCATAAACTATACAAAAAGAGGCATATAAACGAGAACCAAATTATCATTTGAAATACATTAAAGTTATATTTGATTCATGTGATGTGCCACTTTTAGTATTTCAAATGCTAAATTTTATTTTTTATATGCCACCTTTATATACTATACTTTATACCAAAAACCAATAATAAAAATTACATAAAATTAATTGAGATTTATAAAAACAAGAAAAAAGAGAATTAAACAATTATTGAGAATCGTAAATCGCAATATTACATCATAGAATAACATAAGCGTTTAATAATAAAATAGTAATATTTTTGTGCCAATTATATATCATATTGATCGCAGTTTCAACACTCGCAGCAGGATGGCACATATTTTTTGTTTTGTTTTGTTTTTTTTACATTATTGGAATACTTAACTGTACTCCATGAGTTCTGTACAATTAATTTTGTACCCACCTGCTTACTTAAGCAAGCAAGACAAATTAAAAAAAAAAAAAAATAAAATCCAACATCAACATCACACCGTCAATTTCATTATCAATCACGCATTTTATAATTTTAATATTTAATATATAAATGTAATTAATTTTCCAGTCATATAGATTTTTTGAAACTAAAATCGATATGATGCGGTTTTGATTGTTGTACATATCTGCCCGTCTTTATTACCTACCTCTTATTATTTATAAGTGATTGGTATCCACTTTGCTTGTACCAAGCTACACGCTACAGCAAACATTATATTTTGAAACTGTGCAATGTACATAAATGTCACTTTCTTCTCACGTCACGTTGGCTGGATACCTTAACACTGAACAAATATATTATATTTCATTTTAAAATCAAAATATTAAAGCGACAGTTAAATTGAAAATCCGTTTAGGTTGGTAAATTATTGTTTGATACAATATTATATTTAATTTCCAATCTTATCTGACGATTATTTTCGATGCGCACCTTTTTCGTAGGATGTGGTACAGGTTGACCTAAATATATTAATTAAATGTCAGATTCAATTGTAACATTTACGTTTTGTGATTTATAGAAAAATTTAAAAAGTTTTTATTATTATTTAGATTTACATTTTAATGTTTAACAACATTGATATTAAGTGATGAGTTAGCTGAAAACAATGAAATTCGAATTAGGTATTAAAATTATTATATGATTTACAAAATTTGTTTTTATTTTATTTTCAATTTCTATAAATACCTCGGATAAATACTTATTTCATTGTGAATGTTTTGTATTGCTGACAATAAATATTTAATATTAATTATATTGCATTGCCTAGTATATTTGCCTGCAGGGCAAAACATTTAACAAGCTGTAAGTACTTATAATAATCAAGCATTACAACATATTTAGTGCTAATTTCATATTTTAAATCTAGTTATGTTTAACTTTCCATAAAGTTACAGGATAGTCTATAGCCAAACAACCATTTTTAGGCCTTGCTAGAACTTTGATGAATATTTGCTCTCACATGGTTTTTCTGATAGAGGGTCATTCAAAATACAATTTTTTTCTTGTCCCGTCCCCAACCCCCATGTTCGTTGGGGGGTGAAATTTCGTAATTGCAAGGGTTGACGAAAATGTCTATAACTTTTGATTAGGGCCACCTAGAACTTAATCATAATCAGATATTTCGAGAACGGAAAGTCAGATTGAGGTGATTGATATACCGTTTGAAAGATAATCTATCTGATCAAAAGTTATAAACATTTTCGTTAACCCTTGCAAATACGAAATTTCACCCTCCAACGAACATGAATATATGTTTTCGTTTTTATCTATTGTGGTTTTCGTTTCAAAAATTCAAATAAACTTTTTTTAGATTTCATTCAGTTTTTTTTTATTTTATTTTACGACCAAAATCTATATATTTTGATACTATCCTAAGTCTAAACAACTTAAGTTTTTTATATCTAGAAGAAGAATAATTTTCGTTGAGATCGAAAATCCGAGACACAATTTTTTTTTTCTGAGAATTTGGCGGGCAGTCGAATGACCATGGATAAATATCAATTATTCACTGATTTAGCTTTGGTTGACGCTTCAGTTTTATTTGCGTATTTTCTTTTTTCTTAAATATCTACTTCAAACATAAATTTATCCTCGTTCATATTTACATATGAGAGTCTAAAAATTATTTAAGAATAATATTTATAGTGTAGTTTATTAAATTATTACCCTTAGGGACAAAATTTCTAAAAAACATATGTTTAGAACGAAATTTTTAGATTTTGAATTTCTGGGTCCAACAATCATCTAACTAAGTTTCTCAGTGCTTTCATCATCGATATATGATGACTAAATTTTCATGGAGCATTATCTAAAATATTATAACTGTTGGGAAATATTTAGCAATTAAATTAAAGTAAAACAAGTTACCAATGGGTTGGTACACGACTTCATTTTTGTTAATAAAAAAGGGCAAATTACACGTTAATCCAAAACTGCACAAAAAAAAGGGAGTAAATATTCCCGGATTTCCAAAAATGCATAACAATAAAAAAAATTGGCAAACCAATACTTGATTTAAAAAAAAAAATAAGTAAAGAGAAGTAATTTTTAAATTAATAATTTCATATATATAACTTTAATTATTTTATCGTCAAGCTAAATTTTCAGAATACCATTTTCCATAGAATTACATAATTTATGATGGATTCCAATGAATTTCTATTTTCTCTGTCAATCTTTTAATATTTATGGCTTCGTTTAAGCTTAAGAAAAAAATAAATTAAATAATAAAAATATTTACTGTATTGTTTACTAGTCAATTATGACTTATGACTGTGAATAATTTTATGTTAAATGCTTCCGTGTCAATATATCACCTCAAACTAGCGAACAGATACCTATAAACATTTGCATAACAGAAGATTAAATCGTATATATTCTCATTATCAAGAATCATACCATATACCACGTTCAAATTATCAATATTTGTTATTGGTTTTGCTATTAATGAACCAGTTTTCGAACAGATTTTAACTAGAAAAATATGCGTATGCTTATTGTCTTTTCGTTATGCCCATACGCAATTGCTTATGATCGTAAATTTGACAAAATCCGCCAATTTTAAAATAATTAGAGTAAATATTATTATATGAACAATGGAATCATTTGAAAATTATTAATTTTCACAACCTAATGTTGTTTTATTTGATTTGTAATTCTTTTTTTTTAAAAACAACAAATGCAAATACTTTAATTCAAACATATAATCATCATAATGATAAATTGTAGGAATGCACAATAACCCATAACAATAAGTATGACGTTGCAGTATATCAATACTGATAATTTGAACGGCATAATATATAGTTATTATAAGTATTTATGTATATAATGAGAATACGTACACATTTTTCTTCATAGTTTTTAAAAAATTAACGAAAACTTGGCTTAATAAAAATAAAATTTGTATTAATTATAGCTACAATAGTATGTAATACTATTTTACTTCACTTTTATTGTAGAGAGAGAGTAAGATTTACAATATTTCGGCTCACCTCTAATTTTCGTAATGAAAATTAAAAAAAAAAACAAAAATTAACAAAACAAACAATTATAATTTATCCTAAACCAAATAAATCATAAAAATCAACTTAAAAGCATTAAGATCTTCATTTATTTCACTGACAACAAAAAGAAATCTCAAGAAATGATTAAAACAAATTAAATAATTATATAAGAAATAAAACTACCGTCTCATATCATACTTAAACCCAAAATATTAGTTGTATTTATAATTTATTATATTTGATACATTCAGTTACATCGGCGACAGTACCAACTATTTGCCATTTTCATTATACATAAAGTGTTGTTCATATTAAATAATAATATTATAATAAAAAATATATACATTATACATATATATATAAATGTCTTCTTCATACTACATATTATTATTATTATTATTATTATTATTATTATTATTACAATGTATGTATACAAATAGTTATACTCTATCTCTAGCATTCATTAAGTAATTCAACATACCTACTTTAAACATATTTTATTTGTATTTTATCTTGACATTAATTTTGCATATTTTAAATGTCGCTTTCTTCAATACTATATTCATTTATAAAAATATATATATATATGAACATTTAACATTAAAAGTAGATAAAAAAAAATAGTTAAATAATAAAAAAAATCTTATAATAAAAATTAATTCCTCGACATATATTTATTTACAATCAAATTACAATTGATGAATGAAAAATAAATATTAATTGAGTTATTTATAGTGTAATGTAAAATGAGGGATGCACCCATGAACAGCTGAAACAGAATGTTAAATATGGCGCACCTAAAATATGATCTAATGATACATTATATACACTCATTACTCATTCCTGTATGTAAGTAATTTCTATAAATTTTATTGTGTGACATTTCTAACATATCAGTAAATTTGAAATGAAAAGGCAAGTATTTATTACATTAAATGGAATTAGAATTGAAAGATTTTATAACATCTGACTCTTATTCGACTCTAGGTCAACTCTAAGTCAAATTTGTTATTCAAGAGTTAAAGATGCTGTTTGCATTCAATATTACCTAAATCACATTAATATATCCATTTTTTTTCCTGATTTTTTTATATTTTTTTTGTAATACAATTAATAGAAATTCAAAATCAACTCAATTCTAATTTATAATTTGATCAAAATTATAAAGAAAAGCAAACGAAACAATAAGCTTAATAAGCATTATTAAATATTTATATGAAATAAGTCTTAAGTGTTTTTCTTAGAATTATTTACAAAACACACTAAATATTTATTATATTTATTTATTTTTATTAGCAGCGCGTTATTAAGGAAGCATGAGAAATATTTTTAATTATATATACATGTGTATATAAAATATCATTTGGAATTCGTGAACCGCAATATATTTTTAAAGTATCAATTTTTCTGTAAATGTGATTGCACTCATAAATTTATGGTGCATCATCTTTTGATGTAACAACCGTAATTAAAATGGAATAATAGACTCATTAAACTAAAGTTCATAAGAAATGCGGATTTTTTTTTTGTTTTTGAATAATGAGAGCACATCATTTTAATTTAAAGTAATAATAAAAGATAGCATTACATTGTCTCAAAATATCGGGTCGAATCTGTTGCCATTGAGCCTATTACAAAACAATTTTTAGAAAAAAAAATCCCTTTGGCTGTGATTAAATAGTAATTATTTTTAAAGCATTTTAAAATGAACCATAAAAATATTACAATTAAAAATTGCATAGAAAATGAACCTGTTAGCATTTGAAACATACGGCTATATAATTCAAAGAATTGTAAACAATCACAAAATGATTTTAATGTTCAAGGTAGTCAACTCATCAATGTAAATAGCAACGGTATGAATAGTTTATTATGTGCAGGGTTGGTTTCAATTAATCAAAAATATCAATAACAAAAAAAAAGTGATTTCATCATTGACTCATTCATAGCTATATTTTATGTATTTTTCAATTGGAATTTTCGTTCTTACATTCCTTTTCTTTTTTTCCAAGAATAAAAAAAAATCAAAATATTTGGATTTAAATCAGAAATATTTGTAAAAATAGGTACGTGTCAGGTTAAAAGTTTCCACACTCATTAAGTCCCCACAATTTTGGGGACTTATATTCAAATGGATTTGAGAACATTTGACCTGGGGACTTATGACCTGCCCCCGCAAAAATTACTGTTCAAAGAACATACACTAATTACTAAAACGTACAATACATACACACATTCTAATCATTTTTAAATTAATTAATTAATTTTCCCTTAATATTAAGAATTCTAAATATTTTTATTACTTAAAACATAAAAAAATCAATTAAATAATTTATTATATATATTTCCCACCATAATTTTATGCATCTGCATATTACATTAAGATTAATGTCTACATGCAACATAACACAAAATATTTTAAATAATAAGAATTATTTTAGAATAATTATCCTAAGTCAGCAAAATTGTACTACAATTGTCTAACCATTTAGAGCTCACCTAAGATTTTTAACTCAAAATAGATAGCTCTCCAAATTATTTAAAAGATTAAATTACTTATTGCGAACGACACATGGTCCATCGAGTCGGAATCACTAAAAATAGGTTTAATTCGATTTTTTTTTACACTAATAATAAAATTTTAATTAAAATAAGAAACTATAGCCATTACAACCAAACCCTAAGAAAATAAATAAAAACTGGACGCAAAAAGCATAACGCTTAAAAAATATTTAATATCAGCCTAGAACCTAAACCAAAAAAAAAAATTAGAACCTTTTTGAATCAAGCTCAGAAAAAAATTAAAAATTACGAAACCCTGCGAAATGATTAGATTACTTTGAGATGTTTAGACACATTAAAATACCAAAACTTTTGCTTCTCTTCTATGCATGCATACATATTCTTTGATCATATTTTATACTGGGAACTGGAAGCATAAATATTATTATTAATAAATTAAGATTCATTTTCTATTACGTCTTTTTGCATATTACTATTATTTTTATCATATGCAATGTTCGCATGTAATTATAATAAATAAATAATTGATTTTTTGAACTTGTACAGTACAGTATGTAGTTGCCTTATATTCTAATCTGATCTGCATGCCATACCATCACTATATTATAAAATTTATAATGAAATGAATTAAAATAAGTAGAACAGTAGGTAAATGTAAACTATAAATACTGTAATGGTTATATCGTTGTTATTATTTAAATGTTAATAATAGTTTAAGATGTCTCTTAGATGGAAAAAAAAAAATGCATTGACTATGTCATCATTTTATAGAATTTCATTGTATTGTATTTTTAAACAAAGTAGAGAGTGGATCTAGAGCAAACAGAAATAAACCAATTTTACTAAGAAATGAATCTTACATAAACGTTTTTATATTCATTCTAAAACACGGCGGTTTTACTAAAGTCCCCAGTGAATTAATTATATATAATCATTCTTATTTTTTGTCGCTGCAATCATATTTAACTGATTCCTGTGCTTAAGGCTCGTTTATCAAAGACGTCCGTATTTTTTTTGTGTTATAAGTACCCTCTACTTCAGCGGCGCCGACTTTAAAAATTGCTATGGGTTGCTAAACCGCAAAAAGGATGGCGCTCTGTAGAAATCGTATTTGGAAAAAGTGAAAAAATACTATTTTCATCTAAACCGCGAGAAAAACCGCGCTATGTGGAAATATATTTTGAACTATGGGTTGCTTAGCTACCCCCGCCGATTGCCAGGGTTGCCCATGTATCCCTGGCTACCTAGAAGTCGGCGCCACTGCTCTACTTTGTCTAACATTGTCATTTACTTATTATTACTTTCTAGTCTTTAATAACAAATGTTAAACATGTTTACTGCATTAATATGCATCATCCCAAATAATGCACAATTATGTATTATATAATTTGTACAGCGCGTTGGTAATATCTCATCATCCGATAAGATAATATATTAAAATCATATTTATAATTGCAAAATCTATTTCAATTATTACATGATTATTTTCAAAAAATATATTTTATCTTAGCTTATTTCTTCGATAATTGCGGTTAGCTAACCAAATTCACGAATTTCTCCGCAACTGTAATTGCGCCATAGTTTTCATTTTCTTATAATTTTAAAATTACTTTTCTAGATGCATAAGAAAAAAAATAAAGAAGAAAAATTTTAATAAATGTTTTCGCAACGATAAGGAAACTTCTTATATAATAATTAATTTGTGTTTTAAGCATTGCTTTATCGAACTATTATATAATAAGAAATCAATTTCTGTACTATATTTTCGCATTAAATGAATTACATCAATTTATTATGACAGAATTTTCCTATAAAATATACCACAAGTCAAATTTTTCATATATCGATCAGTAATTATTTCACTTTACCTAATAATCTAATTACTTCGATAGAGTTTATTAAAATAATTAACAAATCAATGTGAAGAAATGAGAAGAGATAGAGAGCAACAAAAAAGAAGAAAAGAAAAAGAAAAAAAAAAACCCTAAGAGCCACTTTAATAGAAAAGTGTAATTAATTCGGGAAGCAATTTATCAGGAAATGGTCAGTTATTGGACGACAATGCTATGCGGTTTATCAGAAAGTATGTATAATGCTTCTATTTAATATTGCGCACAGTTTTATAAAATACAATTTTCTAATTAAAATGTGTTGCTTAATAGATAGATAACTCTTGTCTCGATCATCAATAATATACAGATTTTATATCGATCATAAGTATACAAAATAACCACAATATCCTATATTACCTATATTATATATAAATAAAGTCACATCATCTGTGATGTGATGTGTCTCGTCGTCATACCTACTAATTTATATCGTATTCATACGCGTTATTAATTGTATCTATCATTTAATTATAAAAACAAGTACTTAACTACTTATAATAATATTATAATCACGGTTGGTCGGTCAAATAGTCAAGCTGTGCAGAATGAAAAAAAAAATAAAAAAATGAACACAAAAAGAAAAATGTGAAGAAAAAGAAACTGTGGCGACTTGCGATTACATAAAATACGGCATTTGCTTAAAATTCCAATCTCATCGCAATTGATGATGGTTAATTTTAATTTTCAGTTTCTTTTTTATTTTTATTTTTTTGCTTCGATTAATAATTTGCGATATTTAAGCAATAGGACGTTATGTATGTCTGGTTATTTAGTATATACATAATAATATATAATATATACCAAGTACCAGGTACCTACCATATTCAAACCAAAGAAAATAAATGACAAAACGACCAACAGCAAAAACATCAACAACAGAAGAAAAAAAAAGTAAGAAAATACAAAAAATACAAAAATAAAAAATCACTTACACTGCTTTCGACGCTGTATAAACGATCATTCAAATAAAATTAATGTGTTCAATTAGAATGCGCACCGAGTGCGGTATATTACAGTATAGCAAAAATTATCAAAAAATAAAAATAAATAAAAAAAACTATCATCTTGCCCGTATTACTTACCGTCCGACCTGTATTTAATATCTTATTTGATCTGATATAGATAATAATTTCAAAGTAATAATTTAATTTCAATGCGGATGAAAATAAAACAAATCTATATTTAACAAAAACAACGAACAGAGAAACCAAAAAACAACAAATAGATATAATTTCAATAAATGTATATCTATATATGTAAATTTTGTTTTTTGTTCCGGTCTTTTATAAATCCTAAGGCATTATAATACCTAATACATAATAGAAAGACTATTTACAATTTAATACCTCTATGTTAGCCGTAGGTATGGGCGAGGGTATTTTGTACTAGTACCTATATAAGTATTCACCAATTGCCATGCAAATTTCATATATTTTATCACATCTTACCTGCATACAATTTATATATAAAAATAAATATATGGAGACACACAATTTGATACAGTTAATATGAAATTATGGTTTAATGTCGTCTAGATTTAATATAAACAACATAATATTAAAATATTTTATTGATACAAAACCACCACAACAAATTAAATTATTTAAATCTGTTTATATTTGTGTTTATTTATAATTTATAAATAAATTAATAGACTAATCGCGTGTTAAGTATTTCTAAAGATAAAATAGACGACCTGAGAGAGTTAAAGAAAAAGAAAAAGAAAAAAAAAACGAATAATAATAATATATATAAGCGAATGAGTGAACCAACAAACATATTAATATAAGTTATCGCGATATTAATTTATTAATATGATTAATTAAATAGCGAAATGTTGAACTGTGTTTGTAGTATCGATTTATTCAACAACAACTTTTATCTGAACTGGAAATTTTGTTAATAATAACTAAATCTAAAGGAAAGGAAATAAAATTAATACGATTTTTTATTTCAATTGACAGTATTTTATTCACTTCTTCTTATTTTCATACAAATTTTCTGAAATGGCGATTACTTACATAGTTTTTAAATCTTAATTTTTTAATTTATTAATTTTTGAAAAATTTATAATTTCAATATCATAGACTTTTTAATCAAAATTTTTTTTTTTTTTAAATACATCTATTTTGTTACATCCCCACCATTCTGCTGACAAATATTACTTTTTCCTTTATTTATTAATTTTCGGCGTAAACTTAAATATCTCCCTCGTTGGGCTAAGCGAGAAGTAAGTTCAGCAGACATCCGTTTCGCCTCCACAAAATATTAGCTAACTTTCATTCCAACACTTGAATGACTTTTCTGCTCAATCTTCTGTTTCCAATTTTAATGGAAACATAAATCATTTTCAATTTGGGAAGAAAAGTCAGTCACTTGATTTCTGGAAAGATAAAATCAATTTTAAAATTTTATTTTTAAGAATTGATGTCAGCTTTCTTTGCGAAGTTACGTCACGTAGTCAAAACCTTGAAGGCTTTGAATTGATTGACACAAAATTAATTTTCATGTATAGTTTCTTTTAAAAATACAGATGAAAATAAAATATTGAAATCATTTTTTTTTATATGCGGTCAATACTTGTTTGTATATTTAGGTTGTATTGTATTTAATTGATCTTGGAATGTAGACAAATGAAATGTGAACAACGAGTAAAAGAAATTCTTTGTATATTAACAAGTGATTGGCAATATATTAATATTAATATGTTTGGAATATTTCACAATTAATTAGCGTCTTTTAACAGAGTTTATCAATAAAAAAAAAAAAGTTTCTATTTAGTTTTCTTTTTGCTTTTTTATTTTTTAAATTTCTCTCTCTAAATCTGTTTGCAAATAAATGTATTGGCGGCAAAATCAAAAATGTATTTGCACGAGCCATAAAAGAAAAAAATGTGCATAGCACATATATTATCATTTACTCTTACCAACTCACATACAATTTACTTGCATTTTTTTTTTAATTGTAATTCACTTGTGCATTTAAGTTTTATGTTATTTCCCGCTTTTGATATACAAAAAAAATAAATAAATACTAAACTTATAAAAATCTTTTTAGCAGTTTATCTCAACTTTAAATTTGAATATAGAAATATAAGTAAATAAATATAAAATCGATTTCGCAAATTAATTCAAGACTTTTTAATAATATTTCCCCATTAAATAATGTTTTGTAAATCTCTAAACCTTTGAATAATATGAAAATACCTCCATTGAAACGAATTAAAAATAAAAAAAAAAAATAGACAAAGACCAAAGATAAAAATAAAATTTATTATAAGTACTTGCAAACATTACCAATTCACTTATGGTTCAAGCATTTGTTGGTTAGCATTTAGAATAAGTTTTATATAAATTTTGTTGCACAGTCATGTTAAACCTTCACATTTAATCGATTCATTTGTGTTATTATTATTTTTATTTTTCTGTTATTTTATCCAAGCTTGGGTCTCTTTTTTTAGTGTGTCGATTATTCTGCGCGCGAGTTTATTAATATAAAATTCTTTTTAAATTGCTCGCGTCACTTTATAACTGTTACCTCCAACTTCTTACAATTAACATATAGAATTGCAGCACACATTTTTTTTCCTATTAAAAAAAAAAATTAAACGATGACGAAAAAAAAATCACACTTCAAATACGTATTGTTGATGCTTTCAAGCTAATTATGTGATTAAAAATCTGATATTATTTATAAAGTATGCTGCATGGAGGTTGTTAGAAATGGTTAAAACATTTAACTGTTTTTTTTTTGTTTTTGTTTTTTTTGTAAATAATTTTAAATTAATCAATTAAACAATTTGTTCTGTTTTGTTTTTATTTATTTCTTTTTAATAATTTTGATTTTCGATTTTTACCTGAATCTGTATGTATATTAATTTGATTCAAGATCTTTTCTTATAGATCAAGAGACCGTCACATTTATTTTATGTGGTTTGTTCAGTATCGAAGTCGAATTTATTAATTTTAACATTGATTATAAAAGATAGTCTGTAATTAGTAATTATAAAGTGCTATAGTATTCTTGCTGTGTTAATCATGTTTTTGTTGCCAAAAGCAATTTTATTTTCGGCTATTTTGTGGTATTAAATTTCAATTAATTTAACTTAAATAACATAAATCTTTCTTTATAAAGTATAAATTCCCAATGCATTTATCTTTCAAACAGAAATGTTCTACTTTAGCCAGTAGAATATTTGTGTTATGACATTTCTAATCAATTAATAATTATAATACATATATTGTTATAATGTAAAAACGTTTTATTTTCATTCTTTTCAAATTGTTGTGGTTTTTGTTATTATTATATTTGAGGGGCCACTTAACTACTCATCTATATTATTATTATTTCGATTCTCACTTTCGTTGAACAATTGAAAATTTATTTTAAAATATCAAAGTCGTGACAAGATGGTTCAACTCGAAAAAAGTTACTTCTTTTTTTTTCTTTTTGTTGTTGTGCACTTCTTTTTTCTGTAAAATATAAAAGCTATGAAAATTTGTCTACCTTCATGCGGAATTATTTTCAGAGATATTGAATTGTTGAATAACGCTAGTCTGTATATTTGATGGATTTTAAATAAACTACAAAATATAATTATAATTACACAGTTTTTACGGTTAGTCTTATTTGCTTTTCTTTCTTTTTTTTTTATTATATAACGAATAATATAAAGCGATTATTACACAACAACACAACGCACTGAAACCAAACCAATTAAACATAATTTCATTGGCAGAAAAAAATTACTATTATAAAAGTTCTTGATAGATATTTTTGTTTGCCACTCTTTTCATTCATTTCATGCACTTATAAATTTTATTGATTGAAGACATTACATTTTCTATTACAATTTAATTGTCGTCTTAATTCAATTTTAGTGTGTTAATTATATTATATGATATTTTATTTATTTAGTTATTTTTTCTTTTTTCTTTTTTATTTTTTTGGCTAATTACAATAACATAAAATTGTGTTCACAAGTAATTAAGTTATATGATTTTTATAATAGAATTGACAATTAATTGCCCCATTGTAGCGAATCACACATACGTATAATTTTTAAAAGGGTTGGTAATACTAATTAGCATATTATTCTTATGATAATGGCTAACCCACCCAAAAATTAATTATGATATCATGTGTATAACGTGTTTATTTACCAATTTTCTATCATATCTTTAAATATATACTTATTTACAATTTATAATACAAAAATATAAAATTAAATTAAAATCAATTATCAGACATATTTTAAATAATTATATATAAAATATAACATTAATTAAATGTTTTTTGCTAGAACGTAATAGATTCGTTATTTTATACTCAGCCAGGTGAGCGTTTCTAAAATTTATTGGACGATTACAGTTTAATATGATTCGCATGGCTTTTTTCTGCAGCTTCTGCATTCAATCAAATTCCTCATTATTACATAAGAATAATATTCTGTTGCAATAATCAAAATGCGTTTTGTAGATAGTTTTATCCTACTGTGAATACGTAGCTTTCCTTTCATGCTTCCTAGAAATCCTATTTTTTTCTGTTCGCTACTTTCTTACAAATAAAATTATTGTTTTCTTTAAATTTTAATTTATTGTCCACTCTCTACAATTCCCATGTACTTCATTTCGAACACACATTCAATTATAATTAGGCTATATAAGATCATGAACAACAGAAATAAAATGGGAAACAATCATTTTTATTATATTACTTATATTAATGTTTATTAGGGTGGAGCAACTTTTTCAAAATCACCAGTACCATTATTATTCTGAGTTGCAGTACCAGTTTTTTTTAGCGGGTATTTTGGAGAAATAGTATCTTTCTTCAGTTTTTCAAAACTCGCTTTAGGAAACTAAAAAAGAAAGGTCAACGCGTGCCTTGTTTTCTGAAAGTTTTGGTAAGTGGGAAGACGTATTTTTTTAAGAATTTTGGAAACAATTTATTTTTTTAATGGAGTGGTCCTTTTTTTTTTAAAGCACCCCAGGATTTTTATAGCCAGTACCGATATAATGCAAATTATATTCAGAATGAGGAAAAACCGTTCTTTTACCAAAGACATATGTCTTAAAGACATCTTCAAATATGATATATGGAAATTTACAACCTCTGTCTGTAGACTGTCTGGTGTTATTCTCAGCCGATTCTAATCACTTTCTTTCGCTGGTATGGAAACAGAGAGCTGATTAGAAATGCGTTAAGCTTTATGTGGATTGTGGTTGTTGATTTTCTTCTATGTATGTAATCTTAAAATTAATTTTAATCAATTACGATCAGAAGACATTATACGAGTTTTTAAACATAGTATCTGATAATTACAAAGCGCTATTGCACACGATGCATAATTATACTCGCAAGTAGTCTAATATTCTGTTATTTTATTGTTTTTTCGATCATTGATAAATCAATGTGGGTAGTTAAACATAAAACCGCCCAAAATGTAAAAAAAAAATTGATGGCATTAGAAAAGGCAACTTTTACGTAATTAGGCATTTTTTATAATAGGTCTAACCATAAAAAATAATATCATCTGGTGTAGGCTATCCTATATACAATATGATTTGATTAGATACAACTACTTAATATTGACAATGTATATTAAAAAAAGTATAAGTAATGTCTATGTATCAATAGTTTGGTATATATAAGCAATTGTTTAAACCGAAACATGCACAATAAATTTAAAATATCTCATATTGATTTGAACACTTAATTATTAAAAAAAAAAGTGTGAATTTGATACGTTGTAATAAATTTAAATTTAATATGTCGTTAAAAAAAAAGAAACAACTAAAATATGTATAAGTACATGTATTGGTTATTTATGAACCATTTGAATTTGCTAAAATTGTTGTCGGCGCTCTTTTAATTTAACTCAAATTGAGAAATAATATATTCATTTTGAAATCTTATCGCTTGATTCGATGTAAAAATACGAAAAAAAAAGTTTCTTATGGTGATTTGGTGTCATGGTCTAACTGCATCAAATTTTTCTATAAGTTTGGTGAAAACAAAAAATAATAGTAATATATAGCAAAGCGTTTTCTGTTCACACATTATTCCAAATTAAGTTTCAATAACCAAAAAAAAATATTTTTCACTTGTAAAACTATCAGCATTGCGATTCAAAAAAAAAAAATGAAAAAGAAAACACATTCGTTTTGTTTGTAAATCAACACATTACAAAAAGATATCATTTTATTTTTAAAATCGAATACCGCACCTAATTTTATATGTGATTTTCAAATATGAGTAGAATTGAATTTAATTTGAAAAAAAAATCAATTACATTTTAGTCGAATTGGACGCAGCTAAACGATTTTATTTTTACTTGAAGTGAACAATTATCGAAAGTGGAGAAGATTCAAATTTACAACGCTTTAGAATTAAATATATAAACAATTATAGTTAGATAATTTTTATTATTATAATTATTAAATATACTTACTTACAATATGCAAAAAAAAACTATGGATGAATTATGTTTATCGAAAGCTGATTTGTTATAGATTTAGATAATCATATACATGAAACAAACATGTGGAAGAGTAGACATGTATTTTCCTACTTTTTTTTTATTATTTCCGAACGAATGATTTATTTTTGATTTAGTAAAAGTGCTACAATTATTACAGTTGATGTCTTTCATCATTCATATTTATTTTTACACATCTGAAACCAATATACATCGAAAAATAAATATATGTTATAATAGGCGTGATCGAGCTATGATCCAAATGAATCAAAATGACCCAAAACACGTAATATTATATCGATGTTTTGGATCATTTTAATTCAATTGGAACGTAGTTCGAACACACCTAATATAGAACTTTATAGATCTTCGTAGGTTTTTAACGACTTTATATTATTTTCATGGAAATAATTCTATATATAGAGCTCTAAAAGAAAATAACATTTTATAACTATTTTTCGCTAAATATTTTAACTATGATATATCAATAACGATAACCAATGTAAACCCATAAATGCAGGAAACAGAAAGGAAATAATTTAAGCCAAAAGTTGGTTTAAATCAATTGTAGATTTTAATGGAATTTGAACGACGACTTCAAAATGGTACACTTCTTCCAATAAATTAAGATAATATGGTTAATTTCTTCACACAATAAATGTGAATATATTTGTTAATATGTTATTAGTTATTCTTTTCTATTTTTTTTTATTGCACTTTTTAATTAATTTTATTTATTACAAAATTTTGATTTAAATCTAATCTGAAAAATGTCATAATGTAATAGATTATCTGCGCATGACTATGTTTGCAGTTATAAATAAGAGTAGCCCACCTATATGCCAAAGAATGATCGTGTCCAAATATATAAATTATCCATAAATAACTATAAACTATATCGAAACCTTTTCAAATTACTGAAAAAATCGCTCTACTCAGGACAAAAGTATTACGTTCGATAGGGGTAAGTATTTTTATTCTCCAATTTAAAAATCGAATTTATGAAATGAAAAATTTATATTTATTTAAGTATTTTTTTTTCTGCTTTTTATTATTATTTAGAAATAGAACTGATTTAAATATATTACTTTATTTCTTATAAATTCCACAAATTATTATAACAGTATAATGGAAAACAAAATTTTGCAAAATTATGATCTAATAATGTGTAATCTATATATGTATTTTTTCATCAAATTCAATGCATAGGGAATAAAAAAAACATAATAATATTATTGTTTTGTTACAATAATTAATATGAAAGCGATCTGATAATATTATAATTAATATTATAATCTGATAAAATTCTTACATTTATACGAAAATCTCTCACGAATATTATGCAAAATACTTCTTTATTTCATCCATATTAATACATTTCCATTACAATATAAATATATTTTCCACTAGGCATAATACACAAATACATTATTAATACATACACAAACCAACATGAACACAAAAATCTTATGTGTTAATATTATTATTTTTTTTTTCATTGCAACTATACTTACATTAATATCTTATTCTTCTTATTATTATTATTATAATTTTATTGCAATATATTATATTATTTGAAAGCAGTTCCTATCTGTAAATAAGTTGTGTACCACCAACAACACTATATAATACTGGACAAACCATAGTAAATGTAAATATATTTTTGTTTTTTTTTTATTAAAAATAAAACAAATACACACAATTTTAAGTGTGTCAGGTGCACAAGACGAAATTTAAGAAAATGTCAGTATCAAAATTACATTCTTAAATATGATAGCGAATTTTGATTTGAGGGCGATGTGTTTATGAGTTTCTGATGAAATTCAAAATGCACGCAAGAATTTTATCTCTAATTAAACTAATCTTAAAGATTTCTTTCTTTTGAGCAGCTAGACGAGTACAAAATTGAAATGAATTTAAAATCTAACATTTTCTAAAAAAAAAAAACCTTCTCAACATTGTACTGAGACTTTCGCTTGATGCACTTGACTCTGTTAATATTTATTAAAACAATAAAAGTATAAAGAAAAATCATTTATAACAAATAATAGAAGAGATGATGATGTGTTGTTCCCACACATCAACGAAAGTCACATTTGTGTGTGATTTACATTATAACTATATACCAATTACCATAACGTAAATGAGGAAACAATTTAATAATTGTCTTTTTTCACTATCTTTTTGCCAGCTTAAAAACAAAACTTTTAAATAATCAAAATGAAAAAACAATAATAAAAAAAAAAGAAAAGAAATATAATTTTGCCCTAATTCTTTATGTGTTATTTTATATAATAATTATAAATTATTAGTTTTTGTTTCGTTGCTGCGACGGTACATTATTGGTTAATAACGTGTGAAATGTTTTTTTTAAAAAAAATCTGTATTTAATAATTATGTTTATGTTTTTGTTTTGCTATACCAGCTATAAAGTAATGCTTTTCCACTATTAGTTCGATGTACCCAAGATAATCAGATATAGTAGATAGATTTATTTGTATCAATGTTATTCACTTATGTTCACATTCCATGTAACAATCAAAATTTCGCCATAAAATAAAAAGAATCAACGATTATTTAAGATCCATTGTATATACTATATACTATTTAATCTAATTTCTATATCTAGAAATATTATTCTTTAACCATGTGAATGTTTTACTGCATACGTATAATTTCTTTCGTCACGTGAATACTTAAATAAAATAAAGAACGAAAGTTCACTCTAGACGTTCTTAGGTAGTTATAATGCATTGATAGAGAAATCATTATTCAAATATCAAGTTTAATTTTGTAACAGTTAAAAAGTAAGTCAAATGCATACAATAATTACACATGTTTTTTTATAAGAATCGTGACATTAGAATCATCATATATGTATGTATATACATTTAATGACAAAACATTTAGTATCTAATTTTTAGACTATCATGAATATTAGATATTTATTCAAAATTTGAAATAATAACACATTATGTATTTACTGTAAAATGTATATATTCAATATTTAAATTCATTTTAATTTATTACAATTTTCAAATTTATATACTCGTAGGTCCTCCAATACTTAATTCATTTACTTAAATACTCGAAAACAATGAATAATTTAATAATTAATGATTATATATATCTGCCATATAATATAATTTGGCTTACCATCCGTATCCGTCTACTTTATGAATAAATTTTAATTAATGGAAATTTATTTCATTTCTTTACTTTTCAATAGAACAGAAATATTAAATTAAAGCAATAACAAACCCAGCATGAATGTTTGTTTTAGTGGCTTTAAATTTTTGTTTAAATGAGTTCATCTTTAAAACTTGATCTTTATTCATATAATTCTTATCGATGATGTATGGTCCCGAATGTCATTTAGATTATGTGATGAATTATTTCGGTTACTGATGTTGCTAAATAATTGAGAGTGAAATATACACACACAAAAAAAGAAGAAAAAATAAGCAAAATTCAATAGCGCCAACTCTATGCCGTGCTTAAGCAAAAAAAAAAATATATGTGCACACTAGGAAACAAGATGAAGAAAAAAAAGAAAAATAGAAGAAAGAAACCAAAAAAAAAGAGTAGTTATTTCCACGGTTCCTTACCCGTCGTTCTTTCAGTGTATATTGTAAATAATTCATACAATTTTAATTCCATTCAAATAAAAATTTATGTACCATTTCCCATTACCGACTAACATTTACATTTTACTTTTTTCAATGCAAATTTTTTAAAAACTAAAAATATAATTATTTTTCGTAATACTTTCAATTTCCATTTGATTGCAAAAAAAAAAAGAAGAAGATAAATAACAACCAGAAGTAGAAAATAGTTAATTTGAGGATGAACTTATAAGTTAATTGAGGCTTATTATTATTGCTTTGTGAGTATTTCTACTGCCGCACCATATAAAATTATTTGATCTGAAATCTGCTCAAGTTTAATTCACGATTCACAAACAAAATCTATAATTGGCATAATAATTTTCTCAATATATTTATTAAGAGTATAAATCGTAGCCAAGCATATAACAAAAGTTTGTTACCTAGATTAAAGTTTTTTTTTATTTTTTTGATTTTATGGGCACTACAGACAGAGAGTGATGCTTAACAAAACTACTACATACTATGATTACATTTTTATGTAGAAATATAATAAACTTGTCATGTAAATAGACAATTTTCTTGGTAGCTTTATTTGAAAATATAAAATAATGGGAACAATACACAATACAAATATACAAAACTAAAAATTTACTTATTCAAATTGCATAATTTTATAGTATAATATTAAATACGAGAATATTTTTGATATTTTTACCTTTGATAATTCTAAAAATTAGCTGTACCTTTTTCCTACAGTAATAAATTGTAGTTACTATAATTGTTATGGGAAAATTAGATGCGATTTTATTGATGAATTGTTAATATTCTTGTATATAACAATTATTTGCATATCTGTAAGGTTAAAAATGAATTATTATTCGTGTGAAAAAATCATAGCAAATATTAAAATTAAAGAAACGAAAAACGGTGGATTTTGCAAAGTGCGTGCTGGAAATATTTCTATCTAAAGTCTACATGTGAATGTGAGTCGACTGTTGATGTCTTATTGAATGGTTCGAAATCGTACAATCATACAAATTAGGATGGAGCAATGCGTTCTCATTATTCAAATGTTCTATCATAATATTTTTAGGTGCATTTGATCTGCTGATTAACATGTATAAAATATTTTCAAAATCTGGCATTTCAATGTTTTGAAAGAGAAAGATAAAGTGGTGGTAGATAAGTAGATTCCCAATAAAATTTATTCAAAAACAATATATCAAGTTCTAAACACAAAAATAGATTGATTCAATTTTGTCCTTTTCTAAATAATTCCTTTATAGTTTGTTTCTATAATAATAAACTCTAAATGTTTTATTGTTTATTTTAGGTGAGCTCATTTTTATAAAAGAAACAAAGAAACTAAAGTGGAATGAACCCCCTATTTGCATGTAGCGTGAATCACATATAGGGACCAAGTAATCCACAAATATTTTAATGTAAATATGTAATAAAAAAAAAAGGCTGTACAAGAAAAAATATTAATGTTATATAAACTGAAGTTTATTACGTGGCCAACGTGGCGTTTATTTATATCTCGGATGTGTAAACATACCTCGACGTGTATAGCGGGTGCGTGCCAACATACAATGAATAATAAACTTATATCGATTGACGATCAACTATTCCAAGTTAATAAATCTTCCAGCAATATAATATGTAGCACTTAAACTCTATCGATCAGCTTTATCATATTTCACAATAAACAAACAAGCTCACATTTAAGTGTTCTTTTCTTATAAGAGAGACTGTTTTTCTTTTCTTTCATTTATTTAAGTATTTATTTATTTATTTATTTATTTGTTTCTCTTTTTATCGATAAATTTATATTTATATTAATTTCTACAATGCCAAATCTAACAGCAACCAATGTAGGTATAGATAGGTGCATACATTTTTAATTTAATTGTAATATTTTTTTTTTTTTTATGTAATAATGAATTTTAGTATTTCTTGACTTTATAATAATTTACTCAAAACAGAAAGTAGGTATACGCTATATATAGTTCTATATGTAACCTATGTAATATAATTACATCCGAATAACATCAATAATTAATAAATATTAATTTTATTGTAAAATTGTAATAATATTATGGTTTGTTTAATTCTTAGTATAAAACATATTCAATAAACAAACCACAATGTAAGTATTTCGATGCATGAATGTACTTGATATATGCAGGTTGGAATGGATGAGGGGGAGAAGGGATTAGTGTATAATGCATGTTATTGTTATTGATATTATTTTAAAAAACCTTTATCTATCATTGCACATTTTATCTTTTGATGAATGAACAGCCCTATTATGGGAATTAATATTGACGAATAATATAAATGCATTAAATTTATTTATTTATTTATTTCACAGCTTCGAAAAGCTGAATAATTGAAAAAACAAGTGAACTTTTAATAGGATCATGAAATTAAAAAAAAAAAAAAAAATTTTGGTTTCTTGCTGATATAAACAATTATTCAGGTTGAATTTCCAGAATCTGAATACGATCTTTCACCATAAGAGTGTTTTAGCTACAGATATTTGTAGTTCTATACTAAAAATTACCATTTATTACTTTATAACTTTTATGAAATCGATAAAAAAACAAGCTGCCTATTTGTACGCATTATTTTATTTTTGCTATTTTACACAGATTTATCGCACGGATATTGATCATCGATTACTCGGTAGATGCAGAAGCTGCGACTCTTCAAAATACATATATATAGGTTTTGGTTTCGATCTGATTACTAAATCCAGGGGAAATTGGAAAAAAGTGATTTTTTTTTGAGGGAGGTTCGACCATATTTTTGGATCACACGAACCAAAAACTACTGCAGATCAAATCCAAAATCTTTATATTTTTAAGAATCGACTGTGTCACGTCTAACGTTGATAAATATCCGTCCACTCATACACTTTTAAATAATGTTATCGTTTGCTAGCGTACATTACATTTAAATTATTGTTTTTTTTTTTAATTATTATAATTAAATTTATTTAAGTATTTATTTTTTTACGTTAATTTCTTGTTATCATTTAACGCGATTACAACAGTAATGCGATAACATCAGCCTAATAAATAGAATGTTATAAGTAGTGTACATCAGCTAACTATCAAATATTATTGAATTCTCTTTCGCTTTTCATATAAAAAAAAAAATAATAATAAAATTATTACATACACTACAGTAATTTTGCATTCTTCTTCGTCTTTTGCTTCTTCTACTTCTTCATTTTTGTGTTACATGTACTTTTATGTTATAAGTTTGTTCGTTATATCGTTTGTGGTGTAGGTACGTGCAAGCAATGTGCTTCAAGGATTTAAATATGTACGGTGTATAGTGCTTTGCTTTAGCTGATCATACAATTTAGTGTAAGTTGGTATTTCAATATGATCGGTCGGTTTTATGATCAATTCTTAAAAACATTTTGTTTTTATTAATATTAAACGTTGATATAATTTGGTTTGAAGAGGTTTTTAAGTTTTAATAAACGATCATTCCATAACGCATTAATAATTAGAAGGAAAACAAAAAAATTAAAACAAAAAGGAAAAGAACCAGAAAATAATAAAGAAATGGTTAATAAACAATATAATGTGCAATGTTTAAATAAAAAATCAAAAAATCAATCATCACCACCACCAAATCGTAATGTGACAGTTATATCAAGTATACCAAATCCACAACAACAATACGATATTAATAATTTAAATGGAATATCAACGGATATATTAAATAGTTCACATAATCAACAATCTCAGCAACAAAGTGTTTTTGGTAGAAATATTACCTATCGAAATGATGAATTTGATTTATTGAGTGTGGATAATTGTGATGACAATAGAATTGCTAATCAAAAAGATTTATCTATTAATGATATTGGACGATTTCAATATATTTTACAAATGGATCGAGAAATGGTAAGTCAAATTATTTTATTAATGTATTTCTTTTCTTCTTCGTTTTTTCTTTTTTTTTTATTTTTCTTACATTTTTACAATGTTATTGTTTATTAAGAATTCGATAGTTTATTGCGTGAATTAATGAGTATTCAGTTCAATGAACAGAAAGAAAGGTCTTTACATTTCAAAGAACTTTAATTACACAATTAAGATAATTAACATTTGAATTAATATTTATAATTAAATATTATAATTTGAAAAGAGAGAGAAAATATATATAAATATATATTTCAATTTAAATTTTATTGAAAAGTTGTTGAAATGTTTGATCGGTTTAATAATAAAAAAAAAAAACCAAAAACATGAAATAAGTAAAAACTGCGCTTTAATCTTTTTTCTGTTATGTTCAAAATTTAAGTTATTCGATTAATAGGTTAAGTAGTAAGTAAGAAAGTGAATTTTATTAAATTTATGAATAGGTGAAAAACCTAAAGATAAAATGAATTAAAAAAAGAAAAAAAAGAAATGATTACCTGGATCGGTAATAATAAATTATCATAAAAAAAGAATAATACTTTAATACAATTTACTTAAACGCAAATTTCAATTTCTTAGTTAATTAAACTCAATAATATTTTGTTCATGCAAACTGCAAAAATTCTAATATAAAATTATTACTTCACTATTGATTTCTTTTTTCAATTTAATGCAAGTTTTCAATTAATTGTTGCGTTACAATTTTTCTCAAGGTTATGTCTTGCAGATTATTTTATTTTATTTTTTTTTAATTTAGTTTAATTTAATTAAAAAACTATCATTAAAAAACATCGCCCTTTTTAACGCTTATTTATTTCTATATTTGGAAATCATTTGATAAATTTTGTTTTGTGTTCTATGTTTAAAAAAAAAATGTTTTCGACACGCATTTACTTTTTAAATAAAGAAACAGAATAAATAAACTATTTTAATTTTCTAATATTCTTTCGTCAATTTTAATATTCTATTATTGACAAGAAAGAAAAAAAAATAAGAAACTTTCAAAATCGTGGCAACCGAGAAATTTTAAAATAATAGCTACGTGAACATTTTATATATGCCATTCTCACGTCTTTTAATAGTTTTAACACTTTTCAAGTTAACTATAATTTTGGCGCTCATCAGTTTTAATGAGACTCGCCTCTAAAAATTCGACAATATTTTATTATAATTAAATTAATTAATTAAAATTTGTTAAAACTTAAAACTTTGAATCACCGAAAACACCTTCAATATGATGAACAAGAAATATATTAATAACCAATGAAAGATATTCTCAAACTGTAAGTTGTTAAATTATATGTTCAAAAAATTCCATCGGATATAACTAGATTATAAACAATAAATTTAAACGGGATAATTATATAATGATCAATTGATAGTCAGCATCAATATCTAATAATACATATTTTCACTCAATTATGGTTACGTTTAGGCGCGCACATTTAAACCACTTTAAATGACTATCTACTATGCTCGCCCGCCTGTGTTGGGAAATGAGATAGCTAGAGCTTTAAGTCAGTACGCGCATAAACGTAGCCAATGTCAGGTTGCATCAATAATAATAATAATGAAAGAACAAAAAGAAAAAAAATAGAAAAACAAAAAAATAAATGTCCGAAAGATCAAAATCATATAGATATGATATATTTAATTTTTCTTTAATATTCTGATGATGATCTCCTAGAATCCATTCAATTTGAAAAACTAAAAAAAAAAATGCAAATGAATAATAATATTCTATGAAAATTTTGTTTCTCTAATATCACATATAATGAAATGCAATCAATGCATAATAAAAATATATTTTACATGGATTTGTTTACACATAGTTAAATTATATCATCAAACATTATAGCTATACAGAGGTTAAAATGTATTGCAAAATAACAATAAAATAACGTTTTTTTTCCTCTCTTAAGACTTGCATTCAAAAATACTAATAAAAAAATATATCATACATAAATATTTTGTGACACTCTGTGTCACTGTTTGGTACGATTGTTAATTATATTAATACATATTTTCACATATCATAAAATGCAATAAACTAACAAACTTACAAAAAAAAAAACAAAAAACTAAAAAAAACAAAAAACTTAAAAAAATAAATAAAATAAAATAAAACAGAAAGAAAGAAAAATAAGCCATTTAATATCGTATTTTTTTTATTAAATACTTAATTAACTTGTTAAGTAACTTGCACGATCTTCAAATGGTTTTATACTTAATTAAATACATATTTTACTTGTGACTTCTGATGATAATTATAATTCATATGCTTGCATTATTTGAAGCGATATTTATCACATCGTTTTATTAGACATCCATTTTAACTATAAAACGTTGAACTATTGCAAATTTTTAAAGAAAATGAAATGATTTTTTTTATTTTTTATTTTTTTTGGTTTTTATAAAAAGATAAATTAATAAAAACATATTAAACTCATTTTGATTTAATTAAAGGTGTTATGTTATTTATGCAAATAAATGTAGAATAAGATGGACATTAATTTAAAATAAATTACGTAATTTTTCATGAATATATATTTTTTATTTTATTTATTTAATTAATGATGTAATTCAATTGCTGCAAAATTGTGGTTCGGTTATATGACCCTTGCCTCTGGGGATGATTCAACACAATTGTACACACTATTATTTAATATTTATGACAAATAGAAAAGAAGAAAAAAAATAGAAAAAAGAGAAACATTTCTCTTGGTTGATATGTCCGGTCACTGCTTTAAAATTACTGAGACACAGCAAATTAAAGTTTACAAAAAAATGTTCATTATTCAATTAAATAAAAGATTAGATCACATTTGAAAACCTTTACTTTTTACCTTACTTCGACAACAGCAAATTTCGATTCTAATGCCGTGCGGTATTGTGAAAGTTAATTTCGACTAATTTTAGGTCAAAAGCTTGATTAAAATTATTGTAATTTTTCGAAAAACTATTTAAAAATACTTCAGCGATTTTCTCCTAAATTCACAATAATCCAAATATTTCATAAATTTATCATCTCTCAACCGTTTAAAAATAATTTAAGTATTTCTCAATCGTAAGTTTTTTTTTTTTTCGTTTAATATTAAAATATTTTTCAAAAATACAGAAAAAAAATAAAAATAAAAGAGATATGATTTAAAATGCAAGTGCATAAAATATTTCTTCTACCATTAAATTCAAATTGAAAACAATATAATTCGCGCACCAAGTAAAGTTTCACGATGGTGAAATTTACAACACAAGAACATAAATAAATAATAATTATAATAAATTAAATACGGTACTTAAATCAAATTCATTTAATTCCGTTTAAGCATCATTAAAATACAACTGTCAACTGCCACTGAAATCTTCAAATCAAAAATTGTTTCGTTTTGCTATTATATAGCTTTTTTTTTTAATTTTTTCTTTCACAATTTTTCTTTGATAGAAAGAAACTGTGCAACATACCAAATGAATTATTATTTTTATAATTTTTACAGCCATCATATATTTTTTTTTTCCATTTCACAAATATGCACTATTATTATTATGTATTATTATTATTTTTTTTTATTAGTATAAGAAAATGTCCAGCTAAATGTGTAACAACGCAATTATATATTTAAAAGAAAACGAATAAAGTAATTAGTATTGTTTTAGAAAACATTTTTGTTTATTTCTTGCAAATCAAATTGAAATCAAACTGAAACTGTTAAATAAATGTGGTGCCGATGGTGCTGCTGGTATTAATACTATTTGCTACTGTAAATTGCATTATGGCCATTTACGTCTTCATAAATCAATGTTGATATTTAAAAAAAAAAAAACAATCAACCGCAAAAACCAACAAAAAACAAAAAAATAAAACAAAAAACAAGAATAATTATTTTAATTAGTTAAAATATAAAGTATTTATATTATTTAGGTGTGGTTTTTTATACGAATGAGATGTAAGTACGAATGTACCAATCTGTCTCTAAATGTTTGGTTATTATTAAATTGTTATTGATATTTTTTTTTATGTCTCTGCAGGAAGGTAGGCAGGTATTTATTATTATTATTATTATTATTATTGTTATTATTATTGTTTTATTGTTCAAAAATTTATGTAAAAAGGTTTGGTAAATTTGATTATTGCGATGGTATGTTTGCGTCGTACGGTTCGGTTTTTTATTGAACATAATATAGATATATTAAAAAAATATATATAACTAAAACCCAATAATTATTATTAAATTCCATTGAATAGATGTTATGAATTTCTTTAATTCGATGATGTGCACATACGTCGTTATTTAAATTCTTTGGATTGTTTTTTTTTTTCTTATTTATTCTCTCTTTTTTTTTCACCATTTTATTAATAAATTGATCTCCGGTTTTTATTAATGATTTTGAACTGTAGATCAATCAATGATTTTTTTTTGCATTTGTTTTATTACTGTATTTTATAACTTAACTGCCGTATCATTAGTTTTGCCTACCTTCATTTATTTCGTGCAATAAAACAAAATATTCAGTAAAACAAAAAAATGTTTGAAAAAAAATTGCATTTTTTTCCACTGGAATTTATCTAAAAAATAATTTAAATGTGGTGTCAACGTAATTGCATAAGTAGTCAAAATAATAATTCTTTTTTTTTTTTTTTGGTTAATTTCACTTGCAGTTTAAGACTGTCGTGTATAATAAATAGTTTTTTTTTTAATTTTTTTATTTCTTTAAATTTTTCATCATTGTAATCACCATCTTTAGTATTAAAATCTAATAATCTGTTTTATGATGGCCGAATTATTCCAACTCGTTTTTTCCACAGTACTAATTAATTCAATTTTGAACTAAGATCGACGGATGTAACTTTTTGTGCTACTCTATAGGCGATGAGTATCAACAAGCGTATCCCAAGAATCTCATGTAACCCGAACTTTTGATGAACTTAAACTCGGTAGAATTTGACTAAATCTGGAGTTTCAAAGATTGGATTTCATGGAACCCTACTACATAGATGAGTAGATTAACTTACGATAAAAATTAACCAAATTCTTACTTACAGATTTAATACCTAACTAAAAGTGTGAACTTTGTTTATCAGCCACAGAGTATTTCAATGGATAAACAATACGCGGTAATGTATGGTATAAACGCCATAAATGTGTATTATTTTTCATTTTTATTTTTCAATGAGATAAAAATTTAAATTTAAAAATGATTTTATTGGAACTATTTCGTATGAAAGAATTGAAACATTTTGATGAATAATATTACACAATACACAATAATTTCTACAGAATGGATTAGATAAAATAAATTTAATCAATGCCAACCTACATAACATAAATTTAATAAAATATATAATGATGTGTTTGAAAGACAAATATATACGTTGTTTTTTTTTCTAAATGGAATCAGTATCATAAATAACAAAAGACTCATTGGCGACATGGATTTGGTCGACAACAACGCTTATCCTATATAAAATAAAGTTGCATTTACATTTTTTTTGTTTTCCATTTATGATTTAATAATGCTTATAAAAACAATTTATGCAACGATAATATTTTTTTAAAGATTTTTTTTGTGGCATTTCGTCTTTGGATACGGTATTATATATATTTGTTTTGTTTTGTTTTTGTTTTTTTATCACATTCACGAATATTTAGCATGAATTTTTCCTAAACCAAAAGCACTACATCGAGTTTTGCATACATTAGTATATCTTTTATCTAGTAATGTTTCCATAGTTCTCCCGCTAAAGTGTATTCTTACAGCTATCGTTGTATTTCGGTTACAATTACAAGTGTAGAGTTTCTTATTATCTTCATTAATACATATTATAATTTAAATTAAACACAATTTTTTTTTTATTGTCAAAGCTACCTTTACCTAGATTTAAATCCTATTCATTGATATAATGTAAATTATTTTAAATTAATGTATATTAAAATCAGAATCATCATAAAATGAATAAAAAACAAAATAAAATAAAAAAACACGAAAAAAAAACACTTATTTCTTCTCAATTTGACTATTTTGTAATATTGAGAAAACGTATTCATGTGCATGTATTTAGATCATATTCAATATACATCATCCATATATACAAACAAGTGAATGCTCAATGTTGTGTATTCAATTGAATTCCATAAAATGAATTTTAATATGGTAATTTTATATATCGTAATATCTGCACCTACCTCGACTCTGGTACGGTTGTATGAATATCGATTTCCCATATTCAATAAGCAAACAAAATATAACAAATAGATACGTATAAAAACTATAATTATATATAATAATAAATATGCATGCACTATTGCATTTTTCTACATAATATGTAATGTCTTCTATATGCATTGCATATAGATATGATCATCGATCACATATAAGGCCATGATATTAAAATTTATATGCATACAAATAGACAAAGTTCAGTGCACATTATTTTCATGCCCATCCATCGATATGTTATGTACACATAATAACCAATCCATAATCGTATAATTTAACCAATATTTTATATTTTTATACCTGACTAGAGAAATATTACGAGTTACGATTTCGATCCTATCTATATATTCTATATGTTTTATATTTTAACTTTGGATGGCAAAAGATACTTAATAAGAAAATTTATTTCGAAAAACAGAAAAGAAATTATAATAATCAATGAACTATTAAAATACTATTATTAACAACATCGTCATTTTATTTTATAATAATATTAATATTTGTTATTTGTTTTGAGCACTGAGTATTAAATAATATTATGTGGTAGTTATTCTTATTTAAACTAAATAAATATCAGTTTACGTGGTATTCCCACGGTAATTCTTCGTTAGCTCTTTCCTCTTTTTTTTATAATATCAAACATGATGAGTTTTTATGTAAGTACAATATGTTCACATTGAATTGAATGATTCAATGGAAATTTTCTTCTTCATTATGATTAACATTGCTTAAAATATTTCTAATTTTTTTTTTCTTTCTCATTTTTAATTTATCTATTACGGAGGCAACATTTCTTTTTAATTTATTTATTATTATTTTTTTTTTTTATTATTTTCGTTTTTGGTTATTTTCAAATGCACAAACAACAACAATAACAGCGGCGGTTGTTTATTTTTTTTTCTCTTTAATGATTTTTATATGTTATGTTTTGTAAATCGCGGGTGCGCCCTTTTCTCTCTATGGTTTATGGAATTATAATATGGTCATGGCAGTCATGGATTGCGATGAAATATACAATATGCGTGCGTTTGTACATCATCAAAATGTTATTATTCATAGCTTCAAATACTCAGGTATTTGACTATAAATTTTATAAATGAATGAAACTTTTATTACGATAATATATAATTTATTGTTGGTCTTGACTTCTTTTTGGCGACTATTTTTTTCTTTATTATTTTTTTTTTTTTTTAGTTCATAGGTGGGTTTATCATATTTTTCGTTTAATAAAGTTAAGCACAACAAGCGAGTGCATTTTGATTATGGAGCGATTGATACACAACTATTTGGATCATTTTGTATGCGAGTAACTTTGATTAATCGGTTTTATTTAGTTGTTATATTGCCTTGGATTGAATTGAAATTTGGTTGTAGGTTGTCGTTATATTTACATAAGAATGGAATTTCTATTAGAATTATCTTTAATTCTATAGAAATATTTTAATAGAAATCGATGGAGATCGCAAACAGATCATTAATTTAAACAATACAATTCTTAGTCCTTGCTATAGAATGAATTGAATTCTCTAGTTAAAATCGTTAAAAATATGTTAATTTACTCTACAACAGTAGGAGTTATTTCTTTCATTTTTTTTTTCTGATTTGGAAATTTTTCCTAATTTTTAAAATATATCAAAATCGATATGAACACTATATATACATAATTGCTTCTAAGCATTTTATTATATAATCTAATCGTGCTCCAAAAAAAGAAAAGAAAAAAGAAGAAAAATATGAACATATACCTTATCACAAAATCAATCATAATAGTATTTTTAGATAGTTGTGCAACCATTGAATCGGTGGGAGGAACAACGCCGAAAACATTAAATAATGAATAAAAACAAACGAACAAACAAAAACAAATATATAAATTACCGATTAAATCTCATCAATCTCCTCTAATTCCAATGAATCCGGGATGCCATAAACCAAAGAACTTCAAATTTACATTTCAATCACTGTATGATCACTGGAATTTCATAACAAAATTCTATTTTCGATTTTTGAACACACCTCAATTAACTCACTTACACAAGTACCAACCTTCTCAGCTACTTTTTGCATGCTAATCCGCCAATACCTAATAAGTAATAGAAACATAAAATATAAAATATTTGTGTATTATAAACAAAACATTTGATTTATGACATTATAATTCATTTTTAATGTTTGACAATAAATTAATACTATGTAAATTATCATGTCTTAACAATGTTTGCCGTTTGTTAAGAACGATGTGATTTGTATTGTACAGATATTTATTGTGCACGTACCTAAATAGACCTACCTAAAATATGTTATATTGCGAAAGTAACATTTTTTTTTAATAATTTCTATAAATAAAAACATACAGAGAAAAAGAAATTAAAAATATGTTTATTTAAAATCATAACAAATCAGATTTTGGGAAAAATTAAAATAATTGAAATGAATTAGAATCGTAATCATATAAGATATAACTAACTCCGCATTATCTAACAAGGAAATTAATTTTGATGTTTATCCATGATGTTGATTAAAATGATTCGTCATTTGACGTAAAATTAAAAATAGACACAAAAATATAATTTAATGATGATCGTTTGGTGTTTTTGGGTATTGTATTTTTTTTTTTTATTTTTATTTTTTGCTTTTTTTATATTTTGTTAGCTTTTTCTATCATTTATATTATGAGATATCGACAATATGAAGAGAAATGTCAAATATAATTAAATTTATATTGTAGGCGTAAAAAAATAATAATAAATTAATGATGAACAAACAACAAGAGAATCGGAAATTAATTTTTTTTCTATTGTTTATAAGTTTTAGTTTTTTTTTCCATTAAAAAAGAGTTCCAGTGTTTGTGTAAATAAATAAAAACAAAAAAAAAAAAATATTATTAAGACTTTGTAGGTGTAACTAACCAATTAGATATTTTCGATATTTACGTAAAACAATTTCTTCAAAATTATTCGTGAATCTAATCGATTAAGATTACTTGGTTTATTAAATTAATAGACTTTAATTTCACGCATCTTTATATTCCTAATCATTAATAATGACACTTAACTCTAAGTTAAATTTGTGTGTGTATGATTGGTTCGTGACTTAAATAGCCCTCAATATAGCCTCTAGATTCATTAACTATTTATTTGTACATCAAAAAATGGTAAGAAATACTAAAAAAAATGTACGACCTTAAACTATGAACTGCCATTCTTGAAATGTAAGTATAATGTGCTCAACAATAATATCGAAGTGTAAATATTCCTTTATTTTTTTTTTTATTTTTTTTATGAGGTGCTTGTTCTTTGAAATTAACTCGAAAAATCATTAATTATATCAAATGTTCATATAAAATGTCAATAGCACATTCGCACAATGTAAAGAAAAAAAAAAAAAAACATACATACATACATACACCAACTCAATTTATAAATTATCTAGTTAATACAGAACAATAGGTTGAATGATTATATAATCAAATGTTCATGAGCTTTTGCTCCTTGTATAAATTATTGAATATTATTTTATTCAGATGCGGAATTTTTGTTTAACAGTTTTCTGTTGCTTTTGATTTATTATGTATGCACTGAAATATATATTATTCAGTACATTCGATCAATATACAATGGGGTATTGTTTTGTACATCTTTGGACCTGTCAATCATTCATTTACATAATATTTCTTATGTTGGCCTTATAGCAAAACATTAGATGATGGTCAATAAATTACATTTCTACATTATTTATTTATATGCACACCAAATAATATTATGTGATGTTAATTCACCAAAAATGTTTGGTATGTATAAGTTATTCGTGACCAATAGTTGATTAAGTTTTTTTTCATTTTTTTTTCTTTTTTTCATTTATTTATTTAATCAATATGATATGAATGAATATTTTAGTAGAGTATATCCAATCCAATTGAAATGAAATATTTTTCCTATTTACTTGATTCAATTTATTTAGAGAATGCACCACCTAAAGATAGAAAGCAGTTACCAAAATTAGTATCACAACGATTAATTGAATGAAAAAGTACTTTGAAAATTGTCCTGAGGCATTTCTTTTCATTTTTGTTTATTTGTTTTTTTTTTTTTACTTGATGTTACTTCATGAATTTTAAACTAAATTAAAATCAAAGTCCAGAAATTTTGTGTAATCCTCAAATAATGATTATTAAATTTTGGTTGATAGGAAATTTTTGTAAAAAAAATCGAAAAAAAAAATTATGTATCACGGCTTTTAATATCTTTAAATGGGATTTTGATCGCTTGATTCATTATTGAAAATTATTATTCTTATCCAACCAATAACACTGTCGATTCATATTGTAGGAAGAAAATATAATGTAAACATATTGAATTTTTCATTCAGTATGCATGTTTAATTAAATTTAATTCTATATTATAACAATATTAGGAAACTTACAAGCTATTTATTTACATTATATTAAAAACGGTTAGCAATTTTAACATAATTCATATTATTATCGTTCAAATTGCATACAATTAGAATTGGAAAATGCTTGAAAATTATATGTGTTTATGTTTATTGGTTTATACATTCAAAATTCATATAATTTTTTTTTTTTTTAATTTTAAATTAATATACATAATTGCTATATCGTTCATATTGTACAATCACAAATATAAATCGCATAATTTATTTTGTGGTTACGCATTCATATAAACCGTAATCAAACCGATGCTAACGATTAAAATAAATACAAAATTACAAAAAAATAATTTACATTTAAGTCCACCTACCTAAATCAACAACATTTATTCCTATAAAATGTATAAAGCAAGAGAAAATTTGCAGCGACCTCTAAGACCTTCAATAACATAAAATTAAATAAATTAAAAAAAAAAAGAAATAATAATAATATTAAATAAATAAATAAATAATCAAACCCAATAAGTAATAATAATAATCATTTAAAAAAAAAAAAAAAATTGCAAAAGTAACACTTCCTTATTTAATGCAATTTACCAATTGCATCGTACTTGGAAATTTCATTGCACACACATCGCAATTTTTCAGATGAAATTTTATAGTTTGAATTTATCTTCGGCACTTTATATTATATTTATTATTATTATTATTGCCTTTTAAATATTGTGCGTGTCGAAGTTGAAATTTTAAAGTACAACATTTCAAATGTATATTTTGAAATCTAAAATTTACGGAGTATTTAAATAAATTTTGTTATAAAAATATAATTTAATGTTTGAGTAAGAATCAAACAAGTTTTTTTTTTACTTTTTTTTGTTATAAACCCATAAAAGTATTTTGTAAGTAATATAATTGTTTTTATTGATTTTTACGCGTTTAATTAGTGCAGTAATTTACGCTTATGCAGTATTTCAACAGTTTAAAAATTATTCTTTAAGTTTATCGAAGCTGTGATTCTTAATTTCTATTCGTATTTCGATATTACAGTGAAATTAATTCCTAATTAATATTTTGATCAAGTCAATTGAATTTATAAAAAAAAAACGGTGGAAGGAAGATTGATAATTAAATAAATGTAATTGGAATAATTTGAAGTCAGTATCATCCATACAATTCAAGATAGATAGAGGGAAAATGTACCTACATATAAAATAATTTTTGATGATTTTTTTTTTTTTTGGAATATCTGCATCTGGACATACGTTAAAATGAAAAGAAAAAAAACAGTTTATTCTTTTTACCGATAAATGAAATTAGTTCTCCAACTTTTGAAAAATGTTCATATTGTTTACATTTACCATACCATACGCGTATTTTAGTAGTAGTTTTGAAATTGAAATAGTCGAAAAAAGTAATTTCTAGTAAGTATTAATTAGTCTTGTTATTTGATTTAAACATTTAAATATAGATACTTGAATAATTCAATACTAATCAAGCCAATGCAACATTTTGCTCTTTAAAAATAGATGACGTCCATTTTATTTTAAAATTACATATATCAAAAATTATTTTAAATGGGCACTCTTCCTTTCTATGTATCTAATATTCTTTGATTAATTCATTATACATAGTGCAATAATTTTCCGCATGTTTAATGAAATAATTAATTTATTCCAGTTTAATTCCAAAAAAAAAAAACAAAAACAATTTCCGTAAACACACATTGATTGATCGAATTTTAGTGGAGTGCTTTCAAAAAAGCGATTTGAATTGTAATTACATTTTTCAATAATTTTCATATTTTTTGTTTGATTTGAAGCAATAATGTTTTTATGGTTTTCGAAATGCATTCATTCATATCCATTTTGTCAGTTTACGAGTTATTTATATTATTTATAAATTAAATTATACACACGGGGTGGGGGTGCACTAATTATGCACGAGGTCAGATCCTACTCTTATGAAAGATATCTATTTACATGAACTTAAAATCTTCACTTTACTAAGATGCAGCAATTTTTTTTTACTTCAATTAAATGTCAACGAAAAAATGATAGAAAAATTAATGTCTCGAGAAAGTTTAATTACAACAGAATTTATAAATTGCTGCACAATAAAAGAAAAATAATATATAATATTGTCTCCGTATGTCCATATGAAGAAGCCCCTTGCCATAATAAATTAAAACAATAATTAATTTCAAATAAACATTTTATAATCATTTCATTTTTACACAACACAACAAGAAATCAAAATTAAAGTATGTTTTAGTTCAATTGTACACCTTAACTGTTCATAATAACAATTAACAATAATAATAAAAAAAAAAAATAATATCACATATAATAAAAACAATGTAGGTATAAAAACATTAAAAAAAAAAAAGATATACCAACAATTAAAAGAAAGTGAAAACTCGTATATTAAATTGTAATATAATAAGTAAAAAGCGAGTAGTTACATTTTAAATTATAAATATAATGTTGCCCGTACGATGTGATAACAACATTGAACATTACGTATTTGTAACATTGTTGCTTTGGTTTTTTTTGGTTTTTTTTGTTTTTACTTCAAGTGCGAGGAAGCAAAATATGTATATTATGTTTAAAAGATATGCAGTCGGTATGATTAAAGAACTGAATTGTTTCTTCGTTCTATAGGACATAACTTTAGTTTAATGTTGACCTGAAACATTGTACTAGACGATGTTACTAGTCGAGATTATGTATAAGTTTTTGACTGATGTGTTGAAGTGAGATATGACAGCATGTTAATAATTGCTAAATAGTAGTATTTTCCAGAAATAGAAACGTTTTCAAAATATATAGTTTCCGGAAAACTATCATCACTGATCACCTGTGATTTTAATACCAGTTCTCAATACATTCAAGAAATTTACTAATATTGTCTGTTCAAACATTGTCTGTTCACAGAAGTGATACTGCGAACAGCAAAACAGTCCTTTCGAAATGATTTTGGCGGTACTATATTGGTCCAGTATCAGCTGTGTACAGAGATGGGCAAGTACCTCGAAAAAAGTACTGAAAGTATCAGTACCCATTATTTTTTGGCATAGGTATTTAAAGCATAATATTTTAAGTACAAGTACTTTGACAATAGAAAGTACTTGCATTCCAGTACAAAGCACTACCAAAAGTATCAGACAATTTCACAAAAAAAAGAAATGAAATGCAAATGACATTATTAAACTTTATTTATTTAATTTTTATTGCTTTTTAGAAAAATTTAGAAACAACAAATTATTCAACTTTACAAGATATTTTATGCTTTACAGCTTTATAATTATATTTATGACTAATGTTTAGTTCTCATGTTGTTATAAAGTAAGTATTTCCCAGCACTACTTCAAAAATCTATATTTAACCCACTTTAAATATCGATGTCTTAACCTACATTGATTTTAAATCACAACAACTTTATGTATTGACATAACATCTTATATTTGTTCAACATATGTACTTGTATATTTTTTTTTTAGTATTTATTTAATAATTTTAATTATAAAAATATTGTGTAAATTGCGAAAAATGTTTATTTCAATGTTCAATAATACGAGTCGTTGGAAGGTAGGATAACATTCTTAATATACATATTTTATAAATAAGAGTACTTGGACTTATGGAAGGTAATGATTATTTTCAATATTCTCAAAAACTTCACTGATACTGAAAGTACCAGCAGTATTCAGTTTTTTTTTAATGTACTTGAATGCATAGGCGCCGAATTTTGCAAAAGAGTACAAGGGCGAAAATATTTTTCATGAGTGCCAGAAAAAAAGTCTTCTTCATCCTGCAAATACTTCCCTGTAATTAAAGAAAAAACACATTTAATGGCTAGTACAGGTGGTACGTACAGGGCCTAAAATACATTTATAGAACATTTCTTGATTTGATTACAGGCTAATTGATACATTTTAATGTTTTCGATTTGAGTACAAGGGCTCGTGCCTTTGAGCACGGCAGTAGTCGGCGCCTATGCTTGAATGTACTTTTTTTTAGTATGAGTTTGAGTACTAAAAGAAAAGTATTCACGATACAATACTTCACTACCTAGTACTTAAGTACGCCCATCTCTGTCTGTTTATTACTATAAGTATTTTCAGTATCAGTACTCAGTATATGAAAAGTACTACAGTATTTACAGCATCAAAACGCAGTGCAGCACTGGTTGTGTTTAAGATACTATCAGACAAGCCCTGTTTTAAGGAAATCGTTCTTTTGCTCATTTTGACCTGTTACGTCTGAATGGAAAGAGAAAAAAACTTTGTTAAAATTGATTTTTAAATTTTTTAAGTTTCTACAAATTTTGATATATCAATGTTTATTAACGATTGATAAATCTCAAATTTACTAGCGAAAACCAAAAATTTTCAAAGTTAATCGCAACCAAATTATTATCTTTTTCCATTCAGATGCAGCAGGTCAAATTGTACAAAAGAACGATTTCCTTAAAACAGGCCCTAATTGTAGATAACCAAATATCGTCAGTCGTATGTATCAAATATCTTAAACAAAAACTATAAACATATAATATTTCATATCTTTTGCTTAATCCCAAAGTTTAAAACATATATTTAAATGAATGTTTTTCATTCAAGTGTAAAAGAAATGTAGTTCAGTAATATTTTAAATTTTACAAGCTCAAAGTAAAAATACATAAGAACTTTTACTTATTTCCCATCAATTATTAGCGCTTTTATTTTTATTTTATTTTTATCGTACAAGCTCAGTAGCAAGTAACTCCAATGTATATATTATTTTAAATCAGAATAAATATTACAACTCAACAATCACAATAAAATAAAATATTTTATTGCACGCACATTATTTCATTTTATGCAATTAATATGTGACAGGTTTTTATAATTATCATTTCGTTAGTAATTCGTGTGTGTGTGTGTGGTTTTTTTTTTCTTTTAAATTATAGTACATTCTTCGTTAAGCTAGTGGTTTATAAAAGTAAGTGTATACTTAGAAGGTATATAAATTATTTTTATTATTAAATATACATAGTTGAATACCTTCAATGCAGAAAATATAGGTAAAGTTATTAGACTATTGGACAGCTACAAAGTCAAATTACAATGATAAATTTAATGCAAGAAAAATGTTAAACAAAAAAAAAAAAAAACAAAAAATATAAGTATATAAATATGTAAATAAATATAAATCATTTTCGTGTGTGAATTATTGTAGATTAGTGCTGTGGCTGTGGTTGTGGTTGTTGTTGTTAACTAAACCGCATGTACATTAGCACTATAAACTCAAAACAATATACAACTAAGTAATTTTAAATATAAACACGACAATCTTTTCAAAAATACATAATACACCTTATGCTGTTTTTTTACCACAACGTAACATTTTATGAATAGGATTATACATGTCTATATATTTATATATATATATATATAAAAAAATTATTGTTATTATTATTATTATTATTATAAAATGGATTATGCAATGTTTGTAATGTACCAATGTTGAGTTGATGGATCATTTTAATTTTATTTTTCTAATTCTTTTCTTATATTTTGCACCAAGTTTTGTTAAAATAAGCTTTATGTTTTAATATGCAAAATGAGTTGTTTCTTTTTTTTTTTACACAGACCTAATAAAATAAGTCTCACGGTTTAATTTCACGAAATTAATATTACTATTAAGCCCCATTAAATGAAATAATAGTAAATATATGTACAACTAACTATTATTATTATAATATGTTTGGCAAGGATTTCTGACGCTATTTTAATTTTTTTTTTTTTTTTGCTTTTTCGTAAAACCTTAAGACAATAAAATTTTCGAAAATTACACGCTTTCAAATAAAATTTATTTTATATTTCTTGTCAGTCAGAGCTCAAAATGGAAATAAGAATTCTTTTTTAATTCATTTTAAATTTTTAATAGATCTGATTTAAGTGTTCATGTCTATCAATTTGCTTGACATGGCATTATTTTGTTTAACAGCGCGATAAGCAGATGTTTTTATTTGTTTGTTTGTTTGTTTGTTTTTTTTTTCAATTTAATAAGTTTTAAACGACAATCAACCAAAAATAGAAACAATTAATATTATACCCGCAGGCAACACATTTCTTTTTCTGTTTATGATTTAACAAATACCTACACTTATTAATAAACTTTTTTTTTCCTTATATTTCAATAATATAAATTTATTGTTGCTTTTCTTTACATAAAATGTAATGCAATTAATAAAAAAGTAAGAAAAACAAAGAAAATTAATCGCAAAATTATTATAGATTGAAATTGAAATTATATGTAAATTTATTGTTCATTATTTGATGCTATGCGGATTACACCAGTTAAGAATAATGTTTATAGTAAGTACCAGATGGAAATAAACATAATATTTGATAAAATGATTTGTGATATGATAAACGCGTGAAATATTTCCATTTTCAATAATAAATAATTACCGTTAATTTACCCTCACATCTTAGATTGAACAGAAACTTCTAGGTGTCGGAAAGAATTGCGAATCATTTCATCGTCTATAAAATTATTTCCATTAAAAATTTGTGATCATAAGCCATAAAATTTGATCCTATTTGTGATATAGTTTTTGTGTAGGGAACGGCGATTGTTTAAATCGTTCTTTATATTATATAGCTTTAAAAAAAATTTATTTCCATTAGAAATTGAATATTATGGCGCTTAAGATAATCGGGAAGCGATAACGTAACATAATGTAAATATGATATGTATAAAAATCGATCATACTCAATCAATTCATTACTCGATTGTAAAAGTAATTAATCAATTTGAAATGATATGTAAATGGATATATGAAACATTTAACAACCAACCATTTATCATATATTTTTTTTTATATTAAGTCTACCACAGTTTTACACGCAAATAGTACAGAATATTTGCGCATATAATAATAAAAAAAAAAAAAAACACACACACACACATTACATGAGCCATCTAAATTGTGCGCGGTAATTTAAATGTTGGTTGTTCTTGTTATTGCTGTGCTTTGCAATTGTATAATCAAATAAAATAAGAAATAAAAAATTTGAGAAATGGCTGGTAGACAATTTGAAATATGCAAACCAATCGCTCATTTTATGTTAACAATTTTTTTACTTCACAATATTTTTTCATTTCATTTATTTTCTATTCATTTATTAAAAAAAAAAAATGATACAAGTTTATGATAACAACCCATTTGAGTTATTAAAACCGATGGATTTTGAAAAATTGTTTTATATTAATTCGGAAGACAATTGTAAATTCTAATATACCAGAAAAACAAAAAAATGGAGAAAATCCCTTATCGTCCGCTCCTTCTAATTGTGATCAAGATCAAGAACAAATCAATATTTTCCATTGAACAATATATCACTCATCATAAGGCCGGCCTATCTGCCCTAGTTCGGAAAATAAAAGGGATGTAAAATTTAAATTGGACACCCTGTACATTCATTTTATTAATTTTTGTAGGTATATGCGTACTATTTACATTACCATCATGATTATTATTTATTATTAATGTTATTAATGTAAGATGTAGTGTATATAATATGTTAATTATAATGTTGCAATTGCGTACACCGCACGACCGCCGCCGTTGTACATTCAATTGTACGATTTAAAAGAAATTTTTTATTTTAAATTTCTTTCAATATAAAATATGAAAATGAAATTTATATTCCGCATTCCTTCTTGAGCGCGAGCTCATCATACAACACAGTTAAAAAAAAAAACTCTCAATAATACAGCAACACCAACAACAACAAAATTATTATATAAAAATGATTGAATATCATCTTTTTGTTGTATAGAAAATTTATGATATGATGGCATCTACAATCATTGAATATAATAGGTTTACTTATTTAAATATTCCAATACATGTAATGCTGATGGCTGAACGGGTACGCAAATAAACCACGTGCATATAATATAAATGGTGCAGACAATCAAAATACGATTTATTACAGAATTTCCAATATTCAATTATATGATATTTATTATGTTGATTACTTATATAATAATTTATAATAAAATATTAAAAAAAAAACATACAGAGCTTTATGCTAATGGATAATGTTGTTTACCCATTGACTTTGTTTATAAAAATACAAGTTATATTGTGGTTTTCATGCCGTGCAATATGCATCATAAATTTTTACCAAGCTTGTTTTCTTTTCTTTACACATTTAAAAAATAATATATATATATATATATATATTATACATATATTAAGATACCAAAACATTGACCAAAATGATATGAAAACCATCAAAAATACAAAATGACTTTATGTAAATTGACATTTTGATTTCTTTTTTATTGGAAAATAAAATTTCTGATTTTATTGTTATTTCGATGAAAATAACAAATTAATTTAAAATATCACGATGCAAAGTAGAAATGCAAAGATGTTAATAATAAAAATGAAATGTCTTATTACAATAATCAATAAAATTATATAATCACATGATCAATATAATAATAAATGCTCTGTCATCTGTGAGATGAATGATTTTGTGGCGTCTTTGCTTATCTTGATGGTTTTATCTTATTCAAATATGATTAATTATATTTTATTTGCAACTTAAATGATTATAAATAATGTTCTTTTTTATTACTGTAAATGTATAAATATTACTAGAATATGTTAATTTTTTATATTTTAACTTATTTCATTCTCATTATTTTTTTATCTTTATCAAAACTCTACTAAATCATAAAGTCTTCTTTCATATATAAAAAAAAAAATATAAAACATTATTTTAATGCATCCACGTAAGTAGTCGTAGATTTATATTACAAATTTTATTTAAATTTTCGTTATAAATTATTTAGTTTGTCATAAAAATGTATAAAATTACTAAAATATGTATATTTTCCTTTTCAGGCTACACATCCATCAGAAACACTTTACAGATTGCCATCATTAACACACAATACATCAACTCCATCATCAAATTCAAATTCAATAAATAGTACGAATCAAATAAATTTTTGGAAGGCCGGTTCACAATCACCAATAACATCACCCACATCAACATCGGCGACAAAACGTCGAAGACATCAACAATTCTATAGATATTTACGAATTTTCTGGAAATATACAAAGTGGCCATTAGCTCTTTTAATAGTTTGTGCTATTGTCGGTATTTTGGTATATTTTTTGGTTGTTGAAACCGAAATAAACGAAAATATGATCAAAAATCAATTAATAACAGATTCATCTTCGTTTAACAACGACGAAATACAAAAACCACATCAAAAACAAAGAAATGCCATAAATTTTCTAAATTACAGTAAAATAAATCGTACGACTACACATAAACCATTAGCGGACAGTAACAATAGTACGAATGATAGCATATCAGGACGATTACCTATTTTTATTAAAAATCCATCAAATGGAAAAGAAAATGTTCGAATAATCAGTGAAACAGATTTTGATAGTGAACAAACTACATCTACTTTTGTTGAACACAAAGCTGAAAGCAGTACTGCTACACCTCAATTTACATCATCACCTACTCCGTCTCTATCATTATCAACAACATCAACATTATCACCAAATAAAAATTTGCCAGATCGCGATGGTAAAAATATGGCTCAAAATGATACAAACAATTCAAATGCCCCAAAATATACAACACTTTTACTAAACAATCATGATGATCAATCAGAAAATATCGTTGATCGAGCAAAATTGATGTTTCCTACCAAAGAAACATTACAAATATTTGGTTTTACGTCTGGCCATCAAAATAATTTTGGAATTCCAATTGAAGAGGATGAACGTATTTTAAGAATGCTAAATGAACAAATACTAAATAGCCAACGAAATTCGACTAGTTTTTCAGAACATTTTTCAAGTACTACCGACTCAAATATTTATCGAACAAAAGTTTCGCCGACACTTCCAATATTACAAAAATTTGACGTCACAACAGAACGTCTTCGCAACAATATTACCGATGATGGTATTTTATTTCATTTACGCTGAGGATGTTTTATATATTAATATAATTTCATATTTAGGTACATGTCAATCCACATCGATACCATTGTGTCGCGGTATCCTTCAGTATGATTTAACGAACTTCAGAAATATTAAAAACCTAACACCACTAGAACTACAACATTTTGAATATTTAATCGAATCAAAATGTTCAATGCGTTCACATGAATTCATTTGCTCAGTATTGGAGCCCGAATGTCGACCACAGCGTATGGGCACATTGTTACCCTGCAAGAGAATTTGCAAATGTAATAGTTTTTTGAATAATATTTTTTGTACATTTTTCAACTTTTATGGGAATTTCTAATTAATATTTATTAATTAAATGTTCATTATTAGGATGAACGATTTTTTTATGAATTTTCGTTTATCAAAATCGAAAATCATTAAAAAATAACTATTTATATACCTACTTAACTACATAAATATATTTTGTTATTTTCAACAGCAATTCTTGAACCATGCGCTCACATCGTAGCATCTTCAGAGATATTAACCGCAACATTTGATTGCGACATTTATCCAGATTCAACTAATGAAAATGAATGCAAGGACACAACTAGAAATACTAAATGTCATAAAAATGAGTTTCAGTGCAATGATTCAACATGTATTCCATTGCAATGGCAGTACGTTTTTATTATTTTCCTTCCTTAGTAAAACTATTTTATTTATTTAATTCTATTTCTTTTTTTTGTAGATGTGACAATATTAAAGATTGTTCGGAAGCGGAAGATGAAGAATCATGTAAATTTTGTGAAAGAGATGAATTCAGGTAAACGTAATAAATAAAACATAAGACATTTATTTTAAATTCTAATGGTAAAACATTAACCATAACTTTTCTAAATTCTATATCGCCTAAAAAGATGCTCAGGAAGTGATAAATGTATACCAGAGAAATGGCACTGTGACCAATATGAAGATTGCCCAGATGCATCTGATGAAAGTGATTGCTATGAAGATGATAGCCGAACATTTCCACCAACCTATGGAAATACACGTGTTTACGCATTCGCTCAAGAACAGAGTCCAAATAGTCCAACAAGGTATACACTTTAAAAATATAAATTAGATTCACATATAAATTAAATATTACAATTCAACAAAATTTTAGTCGACCATATTTAACAATTTCCGGTGAAGATCGATTAAATACAGCTGAAAGTAAACATGGCGCTAAACCAAAAACCTATACAGGACTTAATGTCTCAGATGCAACTCATATAACCAAAACAATTCGATCGCCTATAAAGAAGAATGAAGAACAGCATGACGAAATTCAGGGTGCTGCATCGGGAATAACAGTTCCGCTTTCAAAGAGTCTTGGTAAATAATAAATATTTGATAGTTATATTGGACAAATCTGTTTTTCATATTTCTTTTACTATATTTTAAGCGAATTTCCAAGACAGTAAAGAGATTATGATGACCAGTGATTCAGAAGCAGAATATAAATATTCAAGCTCAAATCATGTACCAGTTAAAACGTCCTATGCGTCTCCATGTCCCGAAGGTGAATTAAGATGTGTTAATGGAAATTGTATTACAATCAGTCAACTATGTGATAAAGTAAGTAGAAATAAATCTTTAGTTGCGATTTAACTACATAAAAATATATCTACGAATATTTATTGAACGGTTGTCGAATTATAGGTCTCTTCTTAGACCTATAATTATTAAAGCCGTTTCTCAATTTATAATTTGAGTGCATAAGCACTGGCTAGATCGCAACCACTTTGAAAAAAATGTTAAATATAGCGTGTGCACTAGTTCTACGCTAAATTCTGACAACTTCTTGTAACTCAAATGTATATTGAGATATCTCGAAATTTAGTTTTGGATAAATATCCAAAAAATTAAATTATGCAAATAACCTTTGAATTCCATATAAAAACGATTAGTCAAAAATACGATCACCTTCGATTTTGATGAAACTTGGCAATTTTGTTTAGTTTGAAAAAACAAGACTTCATTTTTGTTAAAAAAAAGGGACAAATTTGCATAGAATTCCAAAAGTGCACGAACAAAAAAAAATATTTCAAGCCAATACATGATTTTTTTTTCTTCAAAAAAAATTAAATTAAAGAAGAAAAATCTGCATAGGTATATTTTTTTTGAGTCACTATTACCGAGCAGGAATTAGTCAAAAAAATCTTAAAGAAATCGTTACAGACCAAATTTAAAAAAAATCATAACTCGAAATTTCAATGAATTGGAGTAGAATTATTTCTCATTTTTTTATTATTATAATAATAATACATAATATAATATTGTCGAAAAATAGAACTACATACGTACATTTATTTTAAATTATTATTATATAATGTTTATACCTATAATGCTACTTTTTAATATGTTCTCCAGGATGAAGAGCTCTGAAATAAAAATAATTTTAAATTTTTCAAATGCTTCGTTTTGAGATATTGGTTTTTTTACATTAAAGATGAAAAATTTATATTTTTTTAAATTTTAAATTATTTTTTTGAAGTTCGAAGAAAATCGCGTTATTGATTAAATTCATGTTTAATTTAACAGGCCTGTTATTTATTTTGTTATATTTCGTATAAAAAACCAAAAAATTCATTGGTTTTCAAAAAAAAAACATGCTAGGAAACGTCTTTTCTTGGTCTTTAATAGTAACCCGAAAAAAAAGTTTGTAGATTTTTTTTTTTAAACTAAACAAAATTGACAAGTTCCATCAAAATCGGAGGTCGAATATTTCAAATTTTTGATCGTTTTCGTATGGACTTCAGCGGTTTATCCTAAAAATCTTTTTGAAATTAAGCCGCATTTAGATTTGATAATTAGTTCTATATTTGAATTTTCTAAATCCAACAAAGTTGCATTTTATTTATTTAAGACTGTATCATTATTCATTATAATCGACCTCGTGACATATAATCGCCGAAAAAAAAGATATTTTCTTTCTCTTCTCTGTTACCTAAATGTATGGTTTTTCATTTGATTTTTTTTTAAATCTTACTATGAACATATCTGTTTTAATTTTAAATTGAAAAAATAGGTGCTGGATTGTAGCGACGGTGCAGACGAAAGCATGTGTGTTTACAAGGACATATAAATAATACTGTTAAACGATAAGTATGTGCGAATATAAAAATTAAGTATATTAAAATTTATCTATTTTTATCATAGAAATATGCAAGAATATATTTTTACTATTTTTACAGATCATTTAAATTTAATTTTAACATTTAAAAAAAGAAACTATTCTACACATTTTCTGTATTTTCTGTTTTTCTTTTGTGATAAAACTTTTGCGATGACAATTAAAATTCTTTATTCTAATTTTTAATATTTTATTATTAATTATTATTATTTTTATTCCTTATTTTCTTTACATTAAAATATGTATTTGTAGAGAAATTGTAAATATTTGTATTTTTTTTTTATGTGTTTTAAATATTAATTATTTTGAAATAAAATGTTTTTTATATTAAATTTGAAGTTTATTTTCAATGTTTTCTATTCATTTTAAATTTAGAAACGTGTCATAAATATGCTGTCAAACAAGAACTAAAATAAGTAGCCCAAAGTAGAAACTAAAGAGTGTCGAATGTGATAACCGCAAATCTCTTGGAAATACATATATACGTTTTGGCTTTTATCCGTTCACTTAATCCTGCGAATAGCAATTTTTATTGCTAAACGAACAAAAAACCAACAGAGATCAAACCTAAACAGGCCTGTAGCGTGGGGTGGCACGCGAGGGCATTGCCCCCCCGATGAACTTTTTTGCCCCCCTTAGGCAAAATTACGATTTGCATATAGCGCGGTTTTTTTCGCGATATATTTTATATTCACTTTTTAAATTTTTTTTTTTTAATTTAGCCCTACCCAGGTCTCATTCGGCCCCTCCTGTTATATCACTCACGCTACAGGCCTGAACCTAAACCTTTACATATATATTGAAGAGAATAAAAAAAAAATAAACGTATTTTGTTTAGCCGATGACCAAACCCTCCTACTAAAGTGATGAAAAATAAATTTACGAAATATTTCAAATTTTATTAAAAATAAAGCAAAATCACCATTATTAAAAAATCCAGAAACAAATCGCTTATATCGAAATTTTATCTTAGAAAGTCGCTCTTATCAAAAATTTTCCTATGCAAAAATCTATTAAAATGTCCCTTTAATATAATATTATTCGTTATCTGTGCCAAAACTGATGCTGACTGGCTCAAATCCTAAAATAATAAATATTTGAATTTCCAAAATAATTTTACATTTATTAGAATATGGAGAGTTTTTCTATTTGTTATTAAACTTTGACAGAATTGTGTACTTGTGTGACGAATTTCGTCATAATGAAAATTTATATATTTTCAATCGATGAAGGAATTAATTATATAATAGTTTATCTTAAAATTTTTAATTCCCACATTAATAAATAATGTTATAAGTAAACTATTTATAATTATAAGTACTTACTACGTTTTTCGAGGAAGAATTTGATAAGAGTTATTTTGTTTGCAAAATCTAATTAGAGATTTTTCCTTGAATATTATACTTTTAATAAAAAATAAGTATTTTCTTGTGGATTTTTATACCTGAGTGATTTACAAAGCAAAGAAAAATAATAATAATAAATCCATTTTTTTTTTCTGAACTTTCCATTAATGTTTTTACAAAGCTAGGATGGATTAGAACTAAACTTTATATGGTAATTTTCTCACCCTTGCAACTTTAAATATTATTCCTCACATCTAAAACTATATAAGGTATTGATTTTCAAAAAAAAACAATTAAAAATAAGTAAGTATTAACTATTAAGATTAATTATTATTTTAAGGCCGTGAGTAATTTTGGGAATTATTTTTTTAACTATTACACGATACATTTATTGCGGATACCTCGATAATTATATAGCTTAATATTTTTGTAGTAACGCAATTAACGAATAAAAATAATTCAAATAGTTTTTTTTTACTGATCTAAACCAGCTGATCGATAAAAATATTTATTCAAAGAGAAAAAAAAAATGAATTAACCTGTTTATAATAAACTTACTGATTACTAATACTCCAGTAATGCACGCTATATACTTAAATGGAAAATTCTACTAAATTTACTTAGATATATTTTCATAAAATACCAAATTTCCAAATCGATTCAGACTAATGTTTCAAGATGACTAACATTGTCTGGACCTAAACTTTTCTTTAAGGTCAACATGAACATACGTTGTTCAAATGTTACAAGTTACAAGTTTTTACGATGTTTTCACATGCAAAGAAGATTTACATTACTTTAATATGGCATCCAATTTCATTTATATACTTATTTGCTTACTCAAATTTGTTTATATATATATATATATATATATATTTATATAGATTTGTTACTTAAAAAAAAATAACTGCGTATATAAAATTTAACTTATATAACCTATTTATCGTATTGCATATAATATAATATATATCGATATACATACAGTTCATATACAAGAAATTTCCATGCAGGAATCCAAAAAAAAAAAAAAAAACTATTCTAAACTGAAATAAACTATATATTTATATACTAACTTACTCCATATATTTCTATATACGAATTGAAATATACTATAATATAATATTGTTCAGCTCGTACTCTTTAGACAGAGCATGACTCATCCATCTACAATATAATAATTTAGTGTTTTATATATAATATACCAGAGGCTATACCTCTTAGCAGCTATGTACTTCAAACTCAACATATTATTTATATATCCATATAAATATGTATAAACATGATGACGAATTTTCCAAACGCAAAAATAAACCATAAAATTATATTAAAACTAAAACATTCTGTATTGAAACGTGATCGAGTACGGGTTTATATAGCAAAATAATATGCTTGCGATACAGCAATAGAAATAAAAGAAAAAGAAAAAAATATATATAGATATAGGAAAAAGAAGAAAACCGGGTTCTGTTTTTATATAATCTCTTGTCGTGTGTGTCTGGTGTTTCAAATCTATTTCACCTTTTTCCACATTCATTTCCCACAACATTTATTACAAAATATCCAATAATTAATCCTTCAGAAATATATTGTTATTATGTTGTGGCGGTGCTCAAATGGGTGGTAATAATAATATATAATAATAAATGAAGTTAATGAAGTTTTCAATTTAAAATTATGTACGATGATATTTAAATTCTAAATAGTTCTTATAATTTTTTATTTGTTTTTTTTTTTTTTATTTAATAATAAATATGTGCACTAGTTAATTAATTAAAAATGCCTTCAAAATCTAATGTTTTATATTTAATTAAATAAATTCGATATAATTAAAAAGTAATGGTTTTGTGAATGTCGGTGTGATATTAATCATAGAGAAAATAAATAAATAAAATAATATTCAATGAGTTATAATTAGGTTTTTTTTTCATTGATATACTCAGGCGTAAACTAAATGCAATATACTGGCTGCCAATTGTGCACGGAAGAAAACAAAACGAACAAAATACATATTGGCTAAGGGAAATTGTTTTATTGCTTTTTCAAATTCATTAAAATTTATTAAATAATACTTCGACTACGAACAAAATCATGTCTTCGCAATACGTACTGTTAAAAGTAAGTAAAAATTAAAAACCAAAAATAAAATAAAAAAAACACAAATAAAAGATGAAAAATCAAATACAAAAAATGAAAACAAATCAAATATAGGGTGAAAAATACTGTCTACGGATTTAAAGTGATTAATTTAAAATCCATTAAAATCTAATAATGTCGCCCATATTTAAATGTACGTTTACGCATTTATCATCCATAATATGATAAATTATTCTCTTATCGTTCATTGAATGCAAAATTACAACAACACAAGTGCGAAATGGTTCATCATCGCATCAGTATATTAAACATAAACATAATAGTCATTACGGATATTATGCGATGATGTTCTTTTTTCCAACAGATTAGCCTCTCATTTGTTTATTTCATATAATTTAAACAGACAAGAAAATGATAAATTTATATACATACACAGAAAATCATTTCTGTTAAAATATTCTTAAATTCACTGATTGTATGTAGAATTGTCCAGGTATATATATGAAAAATACAATAAAATGTTGTTCTTTATGTGTAGAAATGAGCTATCTGTATATACAATATGTATGTTATGTTATTGAGAAGGCATATAGATGAGAATTAGTTTTGTATAAATTCAGTAAGATGAGAATAAACAGAATTGAAATTATCCAGTGGAGTGTTATAGTACGAGCTATTAGTGCTATTAGGAGGGGGGGGGGGCTTTTATCGTTTTTCATTTTAATAAAATCAGAAGAACATAGTTTAGTCAGCCTTTTTTCAATACAGAAGAAAGAAAATCAAAACGATTAGCATTGATTTGTGAAAAAAAATAAATAAAAAACAATCACGATAATTATTTAACTTAAATTTCAAGCTGCATATTGGAAAAAAAATTGCCTTGTGTATTATTCCAAGATTGTACTATCTTTTAACGTCATTAAAATTCAAATATGGGGCTAAAGCCTTTCTACTATTTATGATTGTATTGTTTAAATGATTAATCTCAGATAAATTGACCTTTGTTGAAACTTAATAAGTTGCGATTAAAATTTGAGTTTCACACTAAACGTCTTCGAGGAATGATTCAGAATTTTGAATAATTTCTAGGGTTTCATACAATCTGCTTCCTAAGACTTATTCAAAAATAACTCGCAATCGTTGCTCCAAAACGTTTCTTATATCAATTTCAGTTTTTCGTTTGAAAAATGAAACATATTAACGTAATTGTGCTCAAAACTGCAATTCCATAAACGAAGTAGCCTTAAATAAATATACGACACTGTTTATTTGATCTTCACTTCTTTCATATATATAAGTAATGTTTTTGCTTCCATATACGTATTAGTTAATAATCATCAATGTAGTTGTTAGCAAATGTTTATAATGTTGTTAGCAAATGTTAAGAAATAATATTCTGCCGTCAATACTACTTGTCACAACCTGTCAAATAGATATATAACTTTTCCAGTTTTCGTTTTTATTATTTCTTATTAAACCATTATTATTATTTTTTTTATTTTTATAATTTAATTTATTTCATAGTGCAATGTAATTCATTAAAATTGACGCTCGACCAAAGAAAAGAAGACATTTTTTAAGCATTCACATTTGTAATTCTTGAAAATAGAAAAGAAGTTTCATTTATAAGTAACTATTTTTAGTTCATTATTTTTTTTTATTTTTTTTGTAAGTAATACTGTTGTTCTGCAGTGCAGAGTAAGTTTTTTTTTATTATTATTATTTGGATATAATTAAAATTTTATTATTAGCTACAAAGCTAATTTTATGGATTTTGTTTTGATTTAAGTGGTTTCATATAAAATTTTATTTCTGTACTTTGATACTTTTAATATACATATTTCTTTGCATACGCGCATACCTAAGTATTATGCGTTGCGTATATGACATGGTGTTTATTGTTACAACAAGTACATACGTATATTATTATTTTGATTTTTGTTGTTGTTGTTGTTGTTGTTGGAAATGGCAACCAGTTAAATGTATATTTATTCTTTATTATTATTATTTGTGATGAATAATTCTGATATTGAGTGGATTGTCGTTTTATTAGATTAAAAATAAATTTTATAAGATTAATTTTTACTTTTGAGCAATGATATGTGAATTTTATGTGATTACATGCAATCATACAATAATTGATCAATAAAAATACCAAAAAAACAATACTTAATACATAATAAACAAAAGATAAAATATGACACAAATATGACACAAATATCTATTTTCAAAGGGCCCAATTCAAATACAAATAACAAAAAAAAAAAAACTCAAAATTAATACATCATAATAAAAATATTTATTAAGAAAGTGAACATTCCAAAATTAATACTTATATATGCTCAGGCTCACATATATTTTGTATTTTGTATTTTGTATTTATTTATTTTTTGTTATACTTATATATATTTCTTGAATAAACAAAGTTTGTTTGAGACATTGTCGTATTCGGTGAATGTAATGGTATTAAAATAATCCTAAGATTATGTCTACGTGTTATTTTTATTTAAATCGTTTCATTTTTATTGTTCATTGGAATGTATCCGATAGTTGTTCTGATTTATCAAAATATAATGTTCTATTATTTTATTTTTATTTGCAGACAAACTCCTATATTATAAGAATGAATCGTGAAGATAATTTATGCTGGTTTCATGGAAAAGTTTCACGTGATAAAGCTGAGCAAATTTTAAGAGAAGGTAAACAGTGCTAATTGTTATTGTGTATTTATTGGTATTATTATTATGTTTTCTTTAAATAATTTATTGAATTCTGTTATTGTGTGTACTTATTTTATAAAAAAAAGTGGGAAATTTAATCGCAAGAACCATACATAATAAGTTGTTATTTAATGCGTTTTTAAACAATTACGGAAATTCAATGGAAATCGATTGGAAACTTTTTCAAAAGTGTGTAGAAAATGCGTATTGTATATTAAACTTTTGAGTTAAAATATTGATTGCTATCTTTTTTCATGCATTAATATCGATTTGCTCTGCAACTACAATAAACTATGGAAAAACCAGTAAAGTTGTTAAAGTACAAAATTAAAATGCTTTTCCAAAAATAATATAAACAATTTGCTTTAAATTAAAACTTCATGCCAGTACCCTAGTACAAACTTAAAAAGGTGCTGATATTAGCTAAATATTTAAAAAAAATTACAATATACATATTATGTATTTGCTGATGCTACAGAAAATTTGATCGGTATTTTGTAATTTCGTTTCAGAATTAAAAAAAAAATTGTGGATTGCATTTATTCAAGAAATTTAGGTCATAAAAAATGTTTTAATTGAGGACAGCAAAACTTGCAATTCCGTTCTCTTTTTTTTGCAGTCTCATATTTTCTATCAATTACCTACCCTACGTTAATTAATACTATGATAATTCATTATATTGTAAAAAGTATAAATTTTTTGTTTCTTTGTTATAGAGGGAATGGGTGATGGTGTGTTTTTGGTTCGAGAAAGCAATACCTCATATGGTGATTATGTCTTATCCGTACTTCATAAGGTAAGGCAATTAATTTTAAGTAAAAATTTGTCCAATAGATTTGTCAGGATTAAATCTCGTGTTTATTTCACATTATGAACCTAGGGTGAAGTATGGCATTATCAAATCCGAAGACATGGTGAAGACGCATTTTTTTCAATAGATGATCAAACACCAATACATGGTTTAGATTCATTAATTGAACATTATCAAGAGGCATCGCATGGTTTGGTGACACAATTATCAGCTATTGTTAAGCGTGATCCGCCACCACATGATTCACGTAGTCATGGAAGAACGAATCTATTACATCGGGCAACAAAAGAGGGTGATTTTACAATTGTTTCAGAATTATTGAAATGCGGGTATCGTAATATTGATGCAAAAAATCAGGACGGTCAAACAGCTGTACATTTAGCTTGTCGTTATGGAACTGAAGGAATTATTCAGAAGCTAATTGATAGCGGAGCAAACGTTAATTGTCGTGATAAAGATGGGAATACACCGTTACACGTAAGCTTTTTTTTGTGATAATAGAGCAAATATTTAATAATATAGTTTATTCTTTATAGTATGCATGCCGCAGTCATTCTGGCGCTGTTGTTAAATTATTGGTTGAGGCGAAAGCGAATGTGCAAGCTAGAAATAATGGAACGGGTTGTGTACCATTACATGATGCAGCACAACAAGGTAATTTCGATGCTGTTAAACAGTTGTTAGAACTGGGTGCTCCTCATTTACCTCGTTCAACATTTGGTGAGCTTCCAATTGATTATGCCAAAGACGGAGGTCATACAAAAATTGTCGAATTTTTGGGTAGGTATTCTTTTTATTTTTAAGATTAGTTTACAAATTAAAATACGAAGTATAAATTTTAATAATATTTTAGAGAACTATACACCTTTACCGGCCACCGTTTATCAATTTCAGTGGTACCATGGCACGTTGGATCGTAACGAGTCAAATCAAATTTTGAAACAATATGCTACCAATTTAGAATTTAAAGATAATAAAAGTGAGCAAAATGTTTCGGATTGTTCGATTGAAGATGAGAATTCAAACACTGAGGAAAATGAAAAAATTCTGGTGAGTTAATAATACATATTTAAAAAAAATAAATATGATCTAAAAAAAATATATTTCTTTTAACAGGAATCGTCCGGAATATTCTTAGTAAGATTTTCGGAAAACAGTGGCGACAATGTATTGACACTGTTATATAATAAACGTCCAAAACACTTCATAATTCAGAAATATGTTAGTAACGTATATGTTTAATATTTAACTTTTTATTTTTAATCTTTAATTGAATATTTTTATCACAACATTACTCATTATTTTTCAGCTTAAATATCTGTACATTGATGAAGGCCCATATATGCCATCATTAGAGCACTTAGTTCAACATTATATGAAATTTTCGGATGGCCTACCGATAAATCTACGGCACCCAGTTCCACCAAAACCAAAACCACCACTTCCATTATTTTCAACAATACCGAAGCACAATCGTAATAAATTTTTTGGATTACCATCGTCACCACCGACAGCATCATTACGCTCACCAGAGGATCAACGACCATTCGATCGAAATGAACGAAAACTTAGTGCTGAAAATTTCCAAACTACAAAACGTACTCAGCGTAATTTATCAATACCGTCCGATGATTTAATGAACCGCATTGGCATATTAAGTACATCACCAACAACTGATCAGCAAACATCTACACCAAATAGTAACAGTAAAAAGAGCCAAACAAAATCAACAACAGATATTTTAAATTTCCGAAGTCTTAAGTTACGTTCACCGAAAAAGAATATTATTATTGATGGCATGAAAAGTTTAAAGAAATCAAAATCACCAAAGGACAAAGCAATTCCAACGGAAAATGATGATGATACAAAAGCACAACATATAGAAGAGATATCGCAGAGCCTAAGAAATCTGACATTTTCATCAGATTTCAAAGCCAGCGATATATTGTATAATGTGCCAACTAATAACTGTGCTGTAAATGATGAAGATATTAAAAACCAAAATGTTACTGCTGACACAAACAGTAATCAAAATAGTACAAATAAAGTTGATCCATCGACATCGTCACTAAATCCAAATAATGAATATTTTACAAAAAGTGATAAAACTAATTTAAATGAATCGACCGAAAGCCAAGACAAAAATAATTCCGTTGAAGAGATTTATTTTGTTGATGCACCAACAAAGACACTAGCACCAATTCCATCCACTTCATTTAATTATGTTGCATTTAAACAAGTTCCATATTTTCCTGATGGAACACAAATTACAAATAATAACAATAACAACATTACAAATAATAATCATTCAGTAGGTCATCAATCGACAGGTGGACGATCAGATCGTATACAATCAACATCATCGTTGAACAGTAATGATAGTGAATTTATGTTGGCATTTCAAAGTCAAACAAGCATTGAAAGTACAAATACTATATCACCAACAACTCCAACTTCTACGATAATGAAAGATCATCAAAAGCACCGACCAAATTACTATATTCCGAAAGCATGTATTGTATTGAATGAAGTACTTGGTGAAGGTGAATTTGGTAGCGTTTATAAAGGTAAAATGAAATGTGAATCATCAAATGATGGTCCTGCACATGATGCTGAAATCCCAGTAGCAATTAAAACACTACATGACGAGCATTGCAAAGAGAATCGTGCTGAGTTCTTGAGAGAAGCAAGTGTTATGATTAAATTATCTCATCATTGCATTGTAAAATTGCTTGGAATTTCAAAGGTTAGTTTTATATATATTCTATACATGTTAGTTTCTCTATTAAAAATCTTTCTGTTTTTAGAAAAATATAATTGAAATAAAAAATATTTTTAGGGTCCACCATTAATGATTGTACAAGAACTTGTAGCACTTGGATCATTATTGAATTATTTGATCGAAAATGCAGATAAAATAAATACAAATTTTGAGCTCAAAATTTGGGCATCACAAATTGCTTGTGGTAAATTTCTATCATTTTAGATCATCTAAATAACCGTTTCATAATTTAATTAATTTTGCTTCATTTTACTTCTTTAATATAGGAATGAACTATTTGGAAACACAGCATTTTGTGCATCGAGATTTGGCAGCACGAAATATTTTACTCGCCTCACAACATCAAGCAAAAATATCTGATTTTGGTTTGTCACGGGCCTTATGCGCTGACAACAATTACTATCAAGCAAGTCAAGGTGGTAAATGGCCAATTAAATGGTATGCACCCGAAAGTTATAATTATGGCACGTTTTCACACGCAAGCGACGTTTGGTCATTTGGTGTCACACTTTGGGAAATGTTTTCGTTCGGTCAACCACCTTATGGCGATATGAAAGGGGTTGACGTTATCAAAATGGTTGAAATTGGCAAGCGTCTTGTGAAACCAGACGCATGCCCAGATAATGTATTTCATATTATGGAAAATTGTTGGAATTATAGTCCAAAAGACCGTCCCACGTTTCGGCATTTAACCGATTTTTTTTCAAATGATCCTGATTATCAGAATTTGGTTGAATTAATTAAAACTGAAAATATTTATTAATTCCAAATTCAATTCGGGTGCATTTTGCATTTTTTATTTTTTATTATTTTTGATTCTAAATTTTATTGGTCAAGCATAGCATCACATTTTTAAGGTTTCTCATTATTATTTTATTTTTTTTTAAATTTACAGTTGTATTTAAATCTCATTAAATGTTTTAGTGCGAATTATCGCAATTAGTTTTAACGTTTATTAAAATTATAAATGTTAATTGTTCATTCATAATTATGACATAGGAAATGTTGTAGTCTTGTCATCTGTGTTATTTATTGTTTAGATCTTAAGAAGAAGTTTTTAGACATTTATTATTATTTAAAAGTTTAAAAAAAAAAAAAAAAAATATTATTAATTTAAATTCTAAATACCAATAAAAAAACATACTATTTATCGAATGTTATATTTCTTTTATATTATTTAAATGTTATAAATGATGTTGCATCGTGCGGGTAATTATCACATACAAAAATATTGTATTTTACAGCCATTTCTTTTTTCTTTTTTTTTTTTGTGTGTGATGTACTAACAGCAGACATTCCCTAATTAATTTTTTTTTTTAATTTGTTTAAGTTTTATTATGTTTTTATTATTTGTTTTTAAATTAATTTTAATTTTAATTTATGTTTAGAGTCCTGTTATAAATTTTTAAATGTTTTAAATTTATGTAGAAAATTATTATTGTACAAAATATTCATAGCTTTTAATTAGAATTTTAGTTATAATTTTGAATCAGAGTTTATTTATAAAAAATTACGAAAAATGTAATCTTTTAAAAGAGAACAAATTTTTGATCGTTTTAACGATTTTATAAATCATTTACCTTTTTATTAATCAAATACTAATAACGTGCAAATATGCTGATGAAGATAACAATTTTAAATAATATATTAAAAAAAAAAAACATGTTATTTAAAATGGATCTGTAATCAAAAACTAATTATAGAATATCCGATTAGCGAATTCCATTGTTTATAATATTTATTGTGCCTTTCAATTAATTTTAAGTGGAAATAAAATTACATATTTTTTTTTTTTTAAATTATGGAAAATAAAACTTTATTGATTCCTATCACACTTAATTTTAAAATGCCCAATATTTTTGATTTGATTTATGTAAATAAAAAAATGTTTTGAAAAATGTATGCTTATTTATTTTTATGTTTATACTAACTAAATGGTAATATTATTAAAATAAAATATTTTTTTATTCTTTTTTCATTTTCATATAGGTATGTTCAAATTTTCAGATAATTTTTAGTCGTTGCGCAAAGTTTTCTGCACATAAAAAATATCAACAGGGTGGTAATGATTAACAATCTGACAGACAAATAAAATTAAATATTAATTAAAGTGTACCCTGTTGAGATTTCTAATGTGCAGAGAAATGTGCGTAACGACTGAAAATTATCTGAAAATTTGAACATACCTATACCTATGTATAATTTGTCTTTTGTGGCGAAAAATAGTTCAGGGAATCAGGGAATTTCTTTTAAATACGAGTCGGTATCCAAAGTGATGCGGCGAAAATCTTTAAAAAAAATACCATGTAATGTTTGATTGTTGCTATATTCGTTGCTATAGAGTTCATGAATATGCATTGCTGCTACTCAGATTTTTGACAATCTCGATATTATGGGGATTAATTGAGATATTTGAATGGAAAAGTGTATAACTTTTACTTGTTATCATTTGTTTTACACGAAGGAAACGTTTAACAGTTCAAAAGTTTATTTCATGATTTAATAACGAAACTGGCTCTTTACCAGATAATCTAAAATTATTTTATTGGAAGATTAGGTGATATATAAGAAAAAGCTACTATTAGATGAGAATCTGTCAACTGTAGCTGATTATATAATTAGATGAGATAATCATTTCAAGCACTGCAGGTAAATTCTGACCAAGAATTGTGATATCAATTTTTCACCCGCTGGTCTTTATTGTAGATATTTATTTAGTCTTTAAATGATTTTCATTTCGATTTTCCGCAATTGTACATTTTTAGCAGTTACCTTTAACACCAAAAGGTATGCAGTTGCAAGTATTATTTATCAGACTCATATAGTAATTCGAAAAAAATTTGCGGTGCCATGACGTCAACATTTCTGAACATACTATTTTTGACATTTATTACTATATTTCGACATTCGACCTATATTTTTATGGATCCTAAAATAATTATTGCATATATTGCTGCACTTTAGGCATAGGCAACATATAGGCGTGTATTAATTACAAAACCAGTAAAATTGGTCAAAAAGAATGCTGCCTAGCAAAAAGTAATAAAAATTACTTACACTACCTTGATTTTTAACTGAAAAAAGTATCTTTTAATACGTTTTGATTTCTTGGTAAAGAAATGGGACTAGAAATTTATCTTTACTACAAAGTTTTAGAACAAGAAAGCCATCGACGTTGAAAATTCGTTAATTTTTCGTTGAGTTATGCTCATTTAAAAGAAATGGTTTCCAGCAATTTAAGTTTACAACGAAAAAAAATTAAATAATAAAAATACATCGTTCTGGGGGTATTAATTTTTAAGTGACCATAACTAAGTAAAAAATCAACCAATTTTC
>JAABKK020006260.1:0-15473 GCA_011634745.2 Catotricha subobsoleta
TATTATTATTATGGATGGACCGTACTGCCGTAATACTGTGACACGAATTATTAACCAGGCATTCATTACCTACGTCAAATGCGAGGTTTTTCATTTTGCATGCTAATAAGTGGCTGTGAGTGAATCATATTAAATTACATTTATTATATTTAAAATCTATAAATGTTACCCATAATACGGTGTGGTATGGCCAAGGTATGTGACATGAACATAACAATATTTAGGAGAAAGTGATTTCTTAATATTTTTTATTATTATTATTATTTTTTCTTCTTTGTATCCGGATAGGTAGTTTGCTCATTTGTGCTGTTATGATATTGCATTATGTTTAGTCAGCATGATGTGTATTGTTTGCTATTGACGCAGGTACAATTATATTATAATGAATCCACACGGAATTGTCGAACATATTAATAATTATTGATGCAAATATTTATTATGTATATGAAAACACGCGCGTAATAAAACCAATTAAAAATTATGCAATATTTTGGTTAATATTTGAAATAATATACTCATTCAAAAAATATGCAATAAGATTTATTATTGCGTTTTTTGTGCTCGTTAAAACCTTATAATGTACGTCATTCTGAATATTAGGTGCATGAGATAGAAATCAAAAGCGGACTTTAAATGAAATTTTAAATGTAGTTTTTTTTCTTTTTTTTTGAGTTAATATTTTGTTATATGATCAAATTGTGATGGATAATACGATGACGTAAATAACTGTAATTTTACTTAAGGATGTGGTGAAATGGAAAGTAAATGTGAATCGATTGGAGATCTCAAAAAGAATTTTAATAGAATTTTTTGGTTTTAAATGAACTTCAAAAATGATCTAAAGAAATTCAAATGTTTGATAAATACGAAAAGAATTTAAGAATTTAGTCGATTATGTGGGATCTAAGAACTTTGATTTCAATTAAAATTTATCGCTATTTATTAGAGACAAATAATGAATGCATAATTGATTTTTTTTTTTTAAGAACTCAACATTAAACAAACTATACGCATATTTCCTTGTGCAAGAATAATGTTTCTTTGCCTACATATAGGTAAGAACATCTAACATCGAACATGGATATATGGACTCCGTAGATTTGATTTTTTTTAAATGGACATTGAAAAGCAGAACTCTTCTTCAAAAGTTTACTAATTAGGCAAATCTAGTTGAGAATTCATTATAAACAAATAGATGAAAGAAATTCTACATATAAAAAAATAAGAATGTTCATAATCCACCTTCATTTGATGGATGGAATTAATTTTATTTGATATAAACTAAAACGCAATACATTTCAATGTTCTGTCCTCAATGAATGAAAAAATTGGTAAGCTAATATTTCTTTTCAAAACTAAATTGATAACAAATAATTTGATGCAATATTTATGCGATTCAACGAAAATCGTAAAAAAATGTAATGTAATTTCAGTGCAGTGAACGAATCATCTTGAATTAAAATATTAATTATAAAATGAGTCTTATGAATAAAACTAATTAAATAAAAAAATTGGTAAAATTATTTTGTTTACTTATTTTTTCATGTTCATCATAAATATTATAATAACAACGTTTATGATTTTTTGGCTATCGATCAGTAATTTTTAAAATAATTAATTAAATTATTTAATTTTTTTATTTATTTGCAAAAATTATTATTAGAAATTAAAGATAAAACCTAAAGAAAGCGATAATTTGACCGAAATGTTTGGTTAATAAAAACCACATGTCCTTATAAAAACAAACATTGCATTTGATTTAATTTTACTAAAATACAAAACTGATAGCCGTGGAAAATTTCCCTTTACCAAGGGCAATTTAATCGAATATAATATATTGAATTGATTGGTTCTCCCGCTAGGCAAAATATAATTTCGACGGTTTTAAATAAAACTTAAACGGAAATTTTGTTATTTCAGGCGACCTTTTCCGGTATTTCGGGCGGTAATTTAAATGAGTGCCTAATTCTAATACAGCTTCAAAATTTCAATAAAAAAAAAAATCTATATAATTTAACATATAGAATATTTAATGTGCAGTTTACTATAAGTAGGAGTTTATTTATTTAAATAAATAAAAAAAACCACTCACTTTTCAGAATCACTAATTTATTTTATCATAAATAAGATGTGATTTTAATTAAAACAATTAATTACTTACTGTTTGCTTACTGAATTTTAGCAGCGCAGGTTAAAAAAAAAAATTGCGGATGAATAAACAAAAATATTCATTAAATGTTCATAAGGAAATAAAAACTATATCAAACTTGTTGACCGTATCAAAATTTCCAATTTAACGTTTTATTAAATATATGTCAAATCATAAGAATCAAGTCTTTTCAACTTGTTTTCACAAATTCTTTTTGTACTGCCATCATTTATTTTCATATCATAAACATTTATTATAAGCATTAAATTATTTCTTTTAATTGCAACCAAAGTGGTTTAAGTATATAAAATTATTGATCTATTCAATTTATTGTTAAGAATAAAATTTATATCAAGCCATTTTATTTATATTCGAATATAAATTTTATTTTACTTTTCAAATAGCTATAGTCTAATATGACAACAAATAATATTTTATTATTTTTATTTTTTTTTATTATTTATTGTTTGTAAAATTAAATCAATTATTTGAGTAAAGTTAATTCAATGAAAATAATGTCACCTACATTTCCGCTTCATAGTATTTAGATTATGCGGTAATAGAGATTCAGAAAAGTGGATTTCCAAAAGAGTATTGTAAGGAGAATAGTCAGACAAAATCAGACAAAGATGAAAAGCAAAATAAATTACTCTGAATCCATATTTTCGAAGATTTTTTAAGTAAGTGGATCTCAAATCAAAAACAGACTATCTTCATCAGTTGGATCTTGTAGAATACATGGATTTTCAGATAATCATTATTACAATACAGCCCTTTCTTTTTTTTTTGTGAAATTATCGATAGTTTCAGGTATTACATAATCTGCAGAATGGCCAAGGCCGTCATTCACTTGGTCTCCATTACCAAATAACTACGCTAGTTTGCTTACAGTCTGGTAACCCGACTTGTAGTGTCAATACATACACATACGTATTTTGTATCATAAAAAAAAACAAAACATTTCTTTAAATTAGGCAAAGACGATAATCAAGCGAAAATACATTCTTTTGATTTGCTTTTAGATATTTATGAGAGAAAATTACCATTTGGTATATTTAACCAATTTTTATCTGAAATTCCTTCTTCGGATATATTAGACAAAAAACGGCTACTTATAGTTTTGTTTATGAAAATATAAAGCAAGAGCGATTTTGTTTTAACATCGTAGAAAATCAGCTAATAAAAATATAATAGCTTCAATTTGGAGCATACAATTTACTATAGTGAAAAATGTCCCATATTAAAAAAAAATCTTTTATCAATGAATAAATTAATCTAAGTAAACTATTTATAAATATTTTAATATTAATTTGATCATAAATTATAGGTCATTAAAATCTATGTAGGTACTACATATATGGACTTGGACAATCTATTTACCTACATATAAATAAGCGGAAGGTCGAAGCTATACAATAAATAGAAAATGAGAGTAAAACTAATATAGTGACTGTTAACAAGTTATTTTAAATAACAATAGGCGATTAGGTTCATTTGAAGAACAAAGGAAATTTAAATGAGTCATTGGAGGGTATTTAAAATGCAATTTGCGAGTAAACATATGACAAGCACATTATAACATTATCATTTTCTTTTCTTTTAATAATAACGTAATGCATAATTAAAAAATAATAAAATAAGTGACACTTTTTTAAAATAACAATTGCAACCAAACTTTAATTGTGTTTAGATTGAGATTATTTGTCATTGTTAATTTAATAATATTTTACTGCTTTAATTTATAATTTTAAATGCGTACATTGGCCATATATGCCGTGCAGGTAGGTAGAGGTAAACATCATTATATATACCACCATTGATAAACACGTAAATCGGAGAAAGTGAGCTTAAATCGAACATGAAGTCATCTAATTTTGTCATCATCAAAACACAGCCGGAACATGCTTTATTTTAACAAAAAAAAAAAAAAAGATTTTATTTTGGTATATACCCAGAGTACACATGCATATGATCAGTTTCAGTGGGTATACAAATTTCATAAAGAAATTGTCGGTTTCTTATAACAATGTGCAGAGATGGAAAACATTTTATTAAATTGGTGTTTTGTTTCGTTATTTTAATAACATACTGACATCTTGTAGTAGCCTATAGAAGAATATCGGCAGAATCGTATTAAGTTTTATACTATAAAACTAACTGTATTTGTGCATTGGTCATGTTCATGTAGATTTCTGATAGATTTAGATACTCAAAATATTTCAGATTCATTATAATGTAACTGCTTCTGTATTATAAGATTTCGTAGGCGAAATCATTTTTTGGGCATAATTCTTATTGGGTCCATAATTGGATTGTATTCACGATGTTTTCCTTATCTAAACCGGACTGAAGATTTAATATTTTAAGATTAGTAGCAATGCGTACCTAGTTACACTTTAAGATTAAATGATGTTCACTCTCATTAGGTACAAATTCTAATAATTTATTTTTTAAAAAAATCAACAAAAATCGCATGCACAATAATGTTTTGGGTTAAAGTTTAAAAATTATGATGATGCTTATTCGTCAGTAAAATGATGAAGATGGCCTTGTTTCCTGTGACAAATTTCTAATGAAAAGCAAGTAATTTGGTACGTGATGTTAGTTCTGCCATTATTGTTACCCAGATTTAAAAAAAATCTAACATTTTAGGAATAATCGGTAAAAAACTAATTCAGTGCTGATAAATTACTAAATTACTAATAATTTTATATCTCCATAAGATAATATATTAAAAACAAATTACTTAATGAATAAAATTGAATTGAATTAAATAGTAAGAATCTTAAAAAGCTAAATTTCTTCTATGAAACGTTTGAATTTGTTATGGTATACTGCTTAGGGCAATTTTTTCAATCAAAGTTAAAACTTAGTTTAACTTGAAGTCATTTTTTCAATCCACTTTAAACTCGGTTTATTCCGTACAACATTTTGTTTATACTGATAGTGTAAGTGAAATGCCCCATGTTGGCCATTTAAAGTTAAACTCAGTTTACGTTAAACCTTGATTGCAAAAATTACCCTCCATAAACTGAGCTTAACTTTCACTCTTAAACTGAAAAAATGACTTCAAGTTAAACTAAGTTGAAACTAACATTTGAACTTAGTTTAAGCAAAACTGAGTTTATTCCTTGATGGCCACTAGCTGCATAATTTCCACCAAAATTAATTTTATGGCGTCTCTGGACCTACACATTTCTAAGTATTTTTTTTATATATATGTCGAGGATATAAATTAGCTTATCATATTCATTGTTAAATAATTGCAGGTTAAAAAAAAAACGAAAATATGCTAATTCAATTAATTAACATAAACCAGTTAATTATCAATTTAACTTTATGAAAACCTATTAAAATATAACAATTAATATAGTCTAGTGTTATCTCTTACTTAAAAATGATCTATTCTCAAGATTCAATCCAACAAAACCAGATGATCTACCTCTGCAATATTATTAAAATATAGAAGCTATAAATAACCTCGGTTTTATTGTACTTTTTTTTTTTATACACAAATACATAATAAATATATAATAATATATAGTTTGGTATGTACGCAATGCTGGCTAATATAATCCGCGTTGGTTAAAAATTGCGATCGCACCTTACCATACAAAATGTACATCTACCTGTCTCTGTTCCGTTAAGCGTTAACATTTGTGAACAATGTAGAGAAAGGGGTCACAACTTTCACGTGATATAAAATCTTGATACAAATGAAAAAACACAGCATTTTCATATGAACCTCTGCATGGTGAATGATAAAACGTTATTATTGTACTAACAGACACGTTTTTATTTCTTTTAAATAAAATAATAATAATAATAATAAAAAAAATAAGTAACTATATTTAGTTTTTGGTATTAAAGTGTGAATTTAAATGCGTGCGATTAATTATTAATTTATAAAGTAGATTTTTTTTTTTTTGATGTATTTTTAAATATTAATTGGCTTTTTCTTGAGTGTGAAATATATATTTTAAACAAACATCAAAAATTTCTTAAGAGTTTTTGTTTTTCTGATTTTTTTTTTTGGTGAAAAATTGAATTGAGAAAATATTATACATTGGAAGAAATAAAAGTGAATTATTTACAAAAGTGCCATTGTGGATTATTGCAATACAAACCGTAAAGGATAACACTGAGAAGAGTGACGCAATTTGGTATGTAAATAAAACCATAATAATAATTAGATTTAATAATTAATTTTAAAATAGAAATAAAAAAAATATATACAACAATTAAATAAAAAAAAAAGCAAAATTGCTGACAATCATAATTGGAACAATCTCATCAGAAACACATAAAATTGTACCAACATATAATTAATATAATCAATATTTTAACAACCATTAAAATCGTATATAAACAACTGATGCCGGTTTGTGGTATTTACGATACTATATTATACCTATATATATTATATATACAAATTAGGGAAAGCTAAATTCAATGTATTCATACCGAATATAAGAGATATATACGAGTAATCAAGTATGCATTGTATTATTTTTGCGTACACAATGTTCATAAAGTGAAATTGATTGTTTTATATATCACCTAGAATTATTTATAACACACATAAAAATTAGATAGTACAAACATACCGACCATTAGCATATCATAGAAGTAAAACGTATAATTTAAAATAATTCTAATAATTTATATGATGATGGGAAGAAAATGTACAATTCAAAAGTAGGTAAAATTTAAACATACATAACAAAATAGTTTCGTAAAATATACTACACAAAAAAAAAATTGTATGCTAAATTGACATAAAATATATAATTTATTATCTATATTAATTATTACCTATAGATATTGGCTATTGTAAACATAATAAATATATCATTTAAATCTTTATGTGCACCACAACAATATATTTATGCATCGTCACATTTAAAAAAAAATAAAAAATAAAAATATAAATAAAATAAAAGAATATGCGATTTATTTATTTTTCATTTTGGTTAAAAATGTGTTCATAAAACGCGTTTATGCTTTTCAATATTCTTCATAATCAAAGTAGAGCAAATTTCATATAATATTGCTTTTGTACATCAACATTGTCAATACATAAACGTGTTCAAGAAATTTGCACAAAAATTGTCTGTTTAAATATAAAATAAATAAAAATTTATAGCATTTAAACTGACTTACACACTTTACTTCCAGTAATGTACACATTAAACAGTAACTATAATAAATAAAACATTTACACTAAATAATTGAATGCTTCTTTTATTTTGTACAATTTTTATTTATAACAAATAATAAATTGCATGATATTAGCAAAAGCCAATTATAAATTGTGTGGCATATATTTATGTATATCTAAAAATCATGTTGGTAGATATTTAAAATAATAAAATAAAAATTATATATGTGGTATTTTTTACATAATAATTAGCCGTTTATTAATAATACCCAGCTCACGGTAGTATATAGACCGTGAGACTACTTGATACGTAAATGATAAATAAATATTAATTTCCATTTGGATGTAATTTGTTATTAGTAATTTTATTTGAGTAAATGAACAATTAAAAATTTTTCAAATAATTAATTAATAACTTTTTTCCATTATATTAAATACTTGTTCGATGCACAATTTACCTGGTTTTAGGCCATACAAATAATATATCACATGTTCTCATGCGTTTTCTTCATCATCATCAATTATTGTAACAATTACATTTAACAAAAACCGATTTATTAAAGAAGCGAAAGCATATCCGGATTTTATAAACATTTTTTTTTTCATTCGTATTTGTATATAATGAAATAAAATAAAAACATACATCTTTTTATTAGGTGTCGGTATGTCGCGCACATGTTAACAAACCATGACTGAACCGAGGTTTATTATTTAAAAAAAATTATTATTATGAATAGAAAATATAAGTAATTAGTTTTTCTACAAAAAAAAAAATTTCTGTTGCTACACTTCTTTTTCTACATTTTATAAATAGGCATCAGGCTAAAATGTTCAAACGGTTCCACTTGCATAGAATCAATATTTCGAAATTTGTTTTATGTTATTTCTAATTTCTTATGAAGTTTTTAATTTAAAAAAAAAAAAGTAAGACTTTTTGTGCAATACGAGAATTATTTTGATATATTTGAATTTAAATGCTTTTTTTCTTCATATTATTTCTAATGTTTATTTTTAGTCACCCTTGTTGTTGTTGGTGTTTGTTTATTATGCTTTCTTTTGAAATGAATTGAAATTTCATTAAAAAATCTTTTTCAGGTTCTCGCTTATAAAAAATAAAATCAGTTATTGCTGTAGGGAACAAAGTAACGGAAAAGGAATCTTAGTACTTGAAAGTCTTTTTTACTTATTAACAAATTCACTAAAAACTCCTTTGAAAACTATTCAAAAAATCTATTCAAATGGCATGTATTAGAAGAACAACTCTCTGATGATTTTGTTGCAGCGAAACTATCCTTCGCTATATGTTGTGCGATTACTAGAAGCATTTTGTACATATTGAACAGGGAGCAATTTCGTGAGATTAAGTTTCCAAAAAAACGTCAGTATCGATTGAGAGTTAATCTCATAATAGAGGCCAAATAGAAAAGAATAGGAAAAAGAAAAGTAAAGATTTTGTTAATAGGATTTTCTATCTAACTTTCATTTTCAATCATACACATTTTTCATCAGTAAACTTTTTCTTTACTATAATAATAGCGCGCTTAACAGATTATTCAAATTCAAAAATGGAAATCAATACAAAATCAATATGCTCACAAATATATAAGTCAATATATATATTGATTGCAAGTTCGGTTTGTATTATATCACGCTTACGATTAGAATGTAAATTATGAATAATCTATGATTAGACTACATAAAAACTTTTTCGAACTTCTTGTTATGTTTTTAATTTATTATTGATATTTTTTTTTTTTATTATTAAATTTGTTAAAATAATATTGAATGAAATTAAAAGCAATTCAATAAAAATGTAGTGCAATAAATTAGTAGGTTAAATTATGAATTATAAAAAACCGCTTTAGTTCACGTGTTAGTTCATTGAGGACAAGAGTCTCGTGAATACCTAAAAAAAAAAAAAATTATTAATAAATTTAAACAATAGAAAGATGATGAGATGATGAGTTCTTATTTTTTTTTTCTTATTTTTTTTTTAAAGAGAATTTCTTATACAAAAATAACTTGTTAGACGCCAATAGTTGGATGATGTACATATATTGTAAAGATGTTGTTGCCAATTATTTTGTAAAACGACCTATGTATTTGGTTGGTGCCCAATTTATAATTTATTTTAACTGCTTTTATTTTGGAAAAATTGCAAAATTACGATGAAATATCTTTGCATTGAAGGCAAGAAATTAGATTGCATGTTGTAGACTGTTTTCTTGGATATTCGCATCTAATCAATAATAATATTATACACAGCGGTTAGTTTTTTTTTGAACAATTTAGTCTGAATGTACAAAGGAGAAAGAAACGGAGAAATTTTTTTTGAATGAAAGGAATATATATTTTTTTTTAAATTTTCTTCTTGAAAAACTGACTAGGGATGATAAATAACGATTTTTCTTAAAATCAAAATATTGAGAAGCATTTAACTCTAATTAATGTTCAGTTAAACCTCGAACGCAATACCAAATGTTACCTTCGATTTGACCCCAAACATGTGTTTGAATTCAAGTACATTTATTAAGCTGAAATTTTTGAATATTTGTCGGGGTTTAAAATGAAAAGCTTTGTTCAAATAAAACTATTTAATTTCAATTAATTTTATTCGTAAGTACTTAAAAGAAAAAGATAAGCGCAAATTTCTATTTTACATCTGATCCGTTTCTTAAATACAATTAATTTCAAATTTAAGATAGAAATAAAAATATTATGCTTTAATAATAATAAAAATAATAAAAAGAAAAGAAAATAACAATCAATATTATTTACGCATAACCACCTTAATTAAGCGAATAAATATTGTTAGACATACTAATTTTGAACATTAATAAATAATCATAAATATGCAAAGAAATTATTAGCATATTTATATTATTGTAATTGGCATCAAAAAAAAAAAAAGAATGTTTTATTACTTTATAATGACTATTAGCTATACTCAGTCTAACTTATACGCATTACAGAATAACAGAAATTGTTTCGCATTATTTTCTAAAAGTAAAAAAAAAAAGTAATAACTTCTACAAAGAAATGTACAAGTAAAATTCCAAACATCTAACAATAAATTTACATCGTGAATTAATAGTCACACCTTCTTTCGTTTATATGCAAATTAAATCTGTTAATAGATTTACATCAAAAGAAGAAAATATTTTCCAGTTTATTATTTTTTTTTCTTTCAATTTAATAGAACATATTAATTATGAAGTACTTTCAGAATTATTATGAATTTGTTATGTATGGCCAACAGAAATATAAAGAAATAAATTGAATGCTAATAATTACATATTTGTAAATACCTACTTACCCAATAGTTAAAATAAAAGAAAAAAAATATGTTTGCTCAAATGGAAACAATGGTTAATTTAATAATTATTTTATTGAAATGGATGGTGATGTTTGTTATAGATTTACATCTGTAATTAATACAATAACGGATAATGGAAAAATATTGTAGGTGTATTTACTAGTTTCTCTGTCGAAAATATTGTGGCAAAGCGTTAACTTGAGTTGTCATTTGCCCGTTTCTGTTTCGAATTAAAAATCAGGCGGTTTCATTAAAAATATTGATGGCATGTAAGGCTAATCTACAGAATATCTGATATAAAAAGAAAAAAAATATTAGCAAAGTCTTAAAATTCTTGGTTAGCTCATGTGTAAAATTGTTCAATTCTGTTTAAATTGTGTTTAAAAGGTTGTGAATGGGTTTTAATTACTTCATTGAGCTCTATTGCCCTACTTCGACTGAGCTCATATTAAAATATAATTTTTCAAATAACTTAAATAATCTTCTATATCACCTTTGCACCAAAACTTTAAGGCTATCTATCAGTCTTCTTTTATCACAAGGAGAGATTTCAACTCATATACCAAAAACTTTGTAATTCCATTCTGTACTAAAAAAAAAAAAAAAAACAAGTCAAATCAAATCACACGATTTAGTAGCAAAACGTTTAAAATTACAAAAATATAATAATAATGTTTAATTATTCGAACAAGGTAAAGGTAAATTTACTTATGTGGTGTATTGTTAACTGTTATTCAAATTTTAATTGTAGATACCGAAACGTTTAAATAAATAAAATGACATTCTTCTCCTAAATAACATTGAATGCAATTTCAATACGCACTATGCATATAGGCGCATACGCACCAACAAAAGAATTAAAAAAGAAAAATAAGAAGAAAACTTTAGGTACCTTCATAATTTGGGTTATGATTGTTTAATGTTTACTTCTTAATTTAAACATTACCAAAAAAAAAAACATGTGCCAAGCATTTAAATATGATTAGAAGAAATCATTTGTACACCATACCTTGATTCTATTATAAATACATATATATTTAATTTTTAACAATAAACAGCTAAAAGAGAAAATGAATAGGTTGTGCTAAGAGATATGGCTTGCTTTATATATAGAAATAAAGTGTTGACCATTATAAATATTACATTATTACTTATTAAAATTAATTTTGATTTGGTTAGTTGTATTTAAAATAGAACACACACAATAGTATTTATTATGAATGACATTCATCCAATTATATTTTTTTTTTTTATAATACATTTAAGTGTTTCTTCTATTGGAGCAAATTTATTATAAATATGTATCGATTGTAAATCGGTAAAATATAATTTCAAATATATGACAAATTAATATAACATTATATTTAAAATAATAATACAGAAATAGTCATTGATTTTATAAAGCATTAAAAAGAGATATTCTCATTAAAATTTAAATAAATATATAAATAAATAAATATAAATTGTAGCCAATACAAATTACATCTGAAAATGCATATGATCAGATCGTTTAGATGAATTGATCATACAATATAAATTCAATGCTATAAATATATTATTATTGCTGTACATGTTTTCTGAGAGTGATGAGAGTTTATTGATTAAAATTTATAATAATATAACTGATAATATAATAAATTCAAATACATATATACAAACGATCTGAATGGTACTTTATATTATGTGGTAAATATCCGTAAATGTATCGTGTATCGTATCATAAAATAAATATTTTTCATATGTTTTATATGTAATGCGGTGATGGCAAGAGATGTTGGTCATGGCTTCTCAAAGAAAGCGAGTCAGTGTGTCAGATAATTGGCTTCCGGTCACAGATTTATTTTTAAACATTTTAATACATTATTATGTGCGGTACGATGCATTTATAATCATTTATACTTACGATGTGCAATTTTTAGATGAATAATTACATTCTTCTGAATTTTTATTATTCATTTTTTTTTTTGGTTTTTATTTAATTAAATTGATATTATGAAATTGATGACCCTTTATTATTATTTTTTTTTCGTGCATGTTGATGGATGGGTAGAAGGTGGCACTTGAAAAGAAATTTTATATCAAAATATTAATTGTGAAAATACTTTCTGGCTACGCGAACTACTTCTTCATCAGCAGAAAAAAACCTCTTGTAAAATGACCACCTGCTGTAAAAAAAAAAAAAAAAAAGTTTAACTACCAAATGCTATTTCTCAGTTTTGTTGTTGTTTTTTTTACTTGAAAAAAAATTCTATAAAGAGAAGCTAACTAGTAGTCCAAAGGCGACACACAGAAGTTTACAAGAAAAAAAAACGTTTTTTAGTTAATTTTTTTATGTTTCGCATAGCAGTTCAGTTAATAAAACTGCTCTTATAACAAATTCAATTTTCATAATTTATAGATCAAACAGTTTGATTCTATTCGTAAAGTACTTTCTCTTAAATGATTCTAGGCGTAAAAATTCACATTACAAGTTGCTGGTAGATTTTTATAGTGAAGTAGCAATGAATATACATATATGCATATATTGAAGGTACTCTCTCGATAAAATTCCCTTTAAGAAACCAGTTTTTTTTACTATAACCGTAAAACCGTTGATATAGAATAATGCAACAGTCATGAATTTACTCATACTTCGGTAATAATAATAAAAATATAATAAAAATATAATAAATAATAAATAATAAGAATATCATGTATTCTCACATAACACAATAATTTGTTGAGAAGGTCGTTATTTGGTCTTTATTTTCATCTCAGTAGATTTATTGTAATGTAATAATAGGGACCTTCACCTTAGCATTTGTGAAAGTTTATTTTTTTTCTTTATTTTCTTTTTTTTTTCTTTAATATTATTATTGTTCTGTGCTGTATAATATGATTTACTTATACTTTTTTTTTTAACAATATAGTTCGACTATCGACTCTTTCTTTATTGTGATATTTTTCAATTTTATTTATTTATTATTTCTTGATAGAGCTATTGATTGTACCTCATGGATTATAGATTTCAATCACAAAGAAATCAACTGTTATTAAGTCATTTAGACATTAGAAAATTTGTAATCTAATGTACAATAGATTTTTTTCGATTTATTACAGTCAATTTAAATATAAGTCGCTTGTCACTTAGTTTTTTTTTTTAATTTTACTTAATTTGTTTAATGCTATTGACCTATAAGCAATAGCATTTAGGTCGGGCCTCACAGCAGTTCAGTTTTTCATTAAATGTAGGCATTTTTTTTTTTTTTTATTTGTCAATTATTCTTAAATCCGGTCACATTTTCGTTATTACCAACCAGAAGTACTTTTATGTTATTTATTTTTACATCAAGTTGATTAATGGCTATATTAAAATTATTTCACAATTTAAAATATTACGTATTCATATTTAATGCAAATGTAATAAGTCTATTTATGGATTCAGATTTTCAGTAGGTACCTATAATAAATACATAACTAGATTTGCTTTATGTTTAATTTTAAATTATTAATATCTATAATAGCCATTCATTATATTCATTCATCATTAATCAGTATAATCAAAGTAATTAATAACATTAAATCAAATGAAATAAGATGAGTACATTTTTATAGACTTCGATAGTTATACTTAATATGCTACATATATTGTGTGATGTGTATGACTAAAATTGCGTTCTACGACAACACTTGATTTATAATAATAATAATACTAATGATTATACGTTTAATTAAATGTAGGTGAACCAGTTGTGATGATATGTTACCTGTGCATAGAATATAAGAAGCTATTTGGTACCTGTTCAACATATCAGATATAAACTCAAATACCAAATATGAAATATAGATTAATTGATTTTTATAACACATTGATGTAATGTCTTTAATACAAACTTATTATATATAGTTGTAATGAATCTACGTTAGCACTTTTCTTCCTTGCTGTATAGAAAATACATTATTATTATTAATTTTTTTTTGCTTTTCTTCTATTTCTTTGTGTGTATGCTACCATGTTAGACAATTTTAATTAGCTTTTGAATTATAGGCAAGTAATATTTTCCATTTTTTTATCTGTGAATTTTAGTTTTGATTTAAATTATTATTTTTTTAATTTTCCGTCAATATTGGCATACGATAATTAAGACCAATCGTGCAATAATTGTAGCATTATTATATTAAGAGACCATAAAAAAACAAGTGCATAGCATACTAGCAACAATTGTTACGTATGTCATATACAAATTTTCGAAAAAGAATTGTAAATACAAAGTTTGGGAGTCAGACCAACATTATATGATTTCTGCATATATTTGAAATATTTACAAACCACAGTGCATACTGATTCATTAAGAATTATATCAACACCTTTCAATCGTATAGTATAGAGTTTTGAACAAAATACCTTAACATGTTTTAAATATTACAAAGTAAGTTTCTCGGCTTTTATTCGCAAAAGTAATTATACTAAATTCATCATTTATTATAGTTATAATATCAGACATTTGGATGCAAACTGCTCACAATATTCAAACCGAACTTGTAATTAAAACAAAATAACATTATTTCAAATTAACATAAAGCATATTAATTTATAATTTGTACCAAGTACGTCATTCATATGCTCATCAAATCATTTTATATCAATAATTTTAAATACCAGTGTATATATATTGTGGTTGTGCTCCTTTCTCTTTTGAATAAAATTAAATTATTATAAAATGTAAATAAAATATAATTTTATAATTCTATTTTGCAGTCTGTATTCTACAATGGCTTTTTGTTAGCAAATTAGCAAATGAAAATATAATGCGGTGTATGAAAATAAAAATATATATCATCAATTAAAGCACATTACCATTACCATT
>JAABKK020006260.1:15573-25988 GCA_011634745.2 Catotricha subobsoleta
TTAGCAAATGAAAATATAATGCGGTGTATGAAAATAAAAATATATATCATCAATTAAAGCACATTACCATTACCATTGCACAATATATCTTATGTCTTAATATCCAAACTACTTTTTATCATTTTAGTTTTTTTTTTTTAAATATAAAATTATTTAAAACCGAAATAAGTGAATATAGAAAAATTCGGTTTTGCATGACGACATTTAAATATTATTGTTTTTTTCTTAATACCCAACAAAACAATTCATATTGTTTATGTTCGTGCCAGTATGACAAATTTTTCAACAAAAAAAAAATTTTCAAAACACACACATATCTTGAATGTGACTATATTTTTTTTTATTATTAAATCATTTCAAAATATTTTTATTATAAAGCCAATTATACCGTACATCAGTCATCCATCCATCAACCACAATACACCAAAACTAATAATATAACAACATACCTACCGAACAACAACAAACATCACACACAAAAAGTATTTTTCCTCTTCCAAAGTCTTTAACATTAAGTTTTTTTTTTTTTTTAAAAAAACTTTCTCTTTAATATCTACATAAAATATAAAACTGATATATTCAAAACATACACACACACCAATTCCAAACAACCAAAAGTTGTTCGATAAAATAATGTTAAAAGAGAATTGAGCAATTGGAATGATAATTATACATTTAAATATTATTATAATATCAATATAGTTAATATTATTATTCTTAGGAATAATGATCTTTCTTCTACACCATTTGTGGTTTTGCACAACCGAATCTTATTTTATATTGAATATTTTATGTTCTATGGCAGGCATACTCTTCTGCCTCGCATTTTTATGTGAAAATTAATGCCTATAACGCGAAAGTTTTATTACATTTTTCTTTCTTTTTTTTTTTAGCAATGCACTAACAACAATAACAACAACAACAAAAAGAAGACTTTTATTTCAGAACATAAGGTTTCTTTTTGGTAAATATACATACTGTGAGTATTATGGTTGAATTAACACTATGCACAAAGGTCCCAACGTTTAAATTTTCCATATACTGTTGTTATATACTGCTCATATTCGGTATTATTTTATAAATAAATATTTCTTTAGTTTTATTATTAGTAATTTTTATTGAGCAGACTTCACGACTGTGTTGGCATGAAAATAGGTCATCAGGTATTTGAAAGGGAACGTTTTTTTGATTCTTTGTATTCTTGTTCGTAAATTGTATATAAAATGAATGCAATATAAAATATATATATTTGTTTGCTTGAACATTTTATACCTTTATTCAGTTGCGAAAGGTATTATTTAGAAACGAAAGATAATTTTCGTTTCATTTAAATTTTAATAATAGAATATGAAACTATATCTACTCCAGTACCTTTTGCAAGGTACACTTTAAAAAATAAAAGTACTTGCGCTCGAAATTATTTGTTATCGCGCAACAATGTATCGCGTCTAGACAATATAATTTTCTACTAAGTTTTTAATGGGTTTTATTTTGTTTTTCATTTTCATGAATTATCTTATTTGTATTTTTGTTTGCAGGAAGCCTATATAGAAATCATATTTTAAATGGTATTCATTTAATACTCTTTGATTAAATTGAAACGAAATACGTGATTTAAGTGGTTTTTCTAAAACAATTCCATTTTTGGATTAAATATTTACAAAAGAATTGCTAATATTCATCTGGGTTGTATAAAGTAAATCTTGATGTCGATGAGAAATGAAGATAAAAAAAAATAATTATTATTAAGCGATTTCGATTAAATAGTTAGTTGTGTGTGGCTTCATATACAAAAATTAATGAAAATAAGATTCTTTTAAAATTATTGCATAATTTCCGATTGAATAGAGCGACTCAGATCGCTTATAACAAAACATTTCTTTTTTTTATCTTTTTAATTTTGAATATGAATAAGCAAGTTTAAAGTTAGTTATCTGAATGAGATAGGTCGATAGACAATCAACTTCACTCAAACTAATTAACCGAAAATGACTATTGTTGATCGACGAACTTATCACGGTTTCATATATGTACTTTGATTCGATACCAAAATACATGAATACAAAAAATCATTGTTTATCTGATTTTCCATTTGCGAACGTAATATTAATGTGCGATTGTGACAAGACAATTTACCATTGAATTGTTTGTTGTTACAAAAATTTAAATTAATAAAACAATTATTTTCTCACACAATATTTTCCATTGATAAAATACATTTTTTTTTTTCATTTTTTTGTAATTGTTTTAGAAACCTACTTTTTGAAATTAACAACAACTAAAACAAAAATGAAAAAAAAAAAAATCAAGAATTTTTTAATTTCTAATTAAATTAAAGTGTTTTTCTTAACGTTAATATGGCATTTAGATACTTTTTATTCATCTTCTTCTTCTTCTATGTAGTACCCACAAAACATTAGCATTTTTAAATATATTCCATTTATTTAGTTTGAACTCTTTTTGCACATCATTTGTAACAAATAATGAGTTAAAGAAGAAAAAAAAAACGTGAGTTAATAAATATTTATTTACTTTAATTTCTCTAAAGAACGTCGTTGTTATTGTTTTGGTTGAAAGAAACAAAGCAGAAAAAAAAAGTTTACCTCAAATCGTAATTCTTTTTGAATTGTAAAAATTGTAACACAAAGTTTTTTTTTTGTTTTTGTTGATTCATCTGTTGCCATTACCAATATCTCATGAAACATGGCACTTAAGACTTTCAATTTTTTTCTTTTCTAAAGAGTTTTGACTCAAATTAGATTATTTAGATTATTTACATATTCATCAGTATGAAAATACCCACGCGGCACGTACACGAAACGAGACAAACATTTTTTTTTCCGCTGATTTTATTTATTTAATTTATTTATTTAATTTATGTGTGTTTAATGACTCTTTTTTCACGGATACGGTAATTTAATCAATATGGAATATTTAGTTACAATGAACACATTAAAAAAAAAAATAAGAAACAATTTTTATGACAAAAAAAAAGAGAAAAAGAAACAAAAAACGGGTTCATCGCTTAGATGTCTTTCTATTTTCATCAATATGCAATATTGGTTTTGTTAAGATTTTAGGCGATTTTTTTTTCGGAAAATTTACCCCAGGTTTTCATAGATTTGTCAAAGGGATAATTTCGACTGTAATTTTCTATAGGAAAAAGAAGAACAAACTAAATAAATAAAGATTCTTTCAAAAATATGTGTTAAATAAATAAATAAGTAAATTATTCACCTTTCTTGCTTAATAAATGGTGTTGAGTCAAATCATCAACCATTTTTTTTAAAGTTTCTTAATTATTTCAATCTAGACCTTCTTTCATAACATCTTGAACTATTCTTCTTAGAATTCCATTTCTCTCATCATTCCCATCAATTTAAATACTTACAATTTATTTTCTTTGAATAATTTTTAATGCATTTAAGAAAACTTCAATATCGGATATCAATAATATCTGCTTTTGCACCCAATGATTGTAATTACATTTTCAAAACAATAATACCATGTTTTTTAATAACTTTAATTTTATTCGAATTAAAATACAAAATATTTTTTTTCAAAAAAAAAAGAAAAATGTACACAGAAACTATGACACTGGTTCCCACTGTCTGTCTAGCGTCTATCTTAAAAAAAAAAAGAAGAAAAAAATTAGGTCTACTAACTTACTCTGTGGCTTCGTTTGTTGGTATTAATTTACAATTTCTCACAATATTAAATTAAATCTCTCATTTCCGTCACTCACTTTGTTTCATATATGTACATATAAATAAAAAAAAAAGTTAAATTTGTTCTACAAAACAAAAACTCATAAATTTGATTAATTCTCTTGATATCAAAATGAACCAGTTTGTTAAGCATCAGTAGATTTACGTTTATATATCACTTGAAATCTTGAATTGCTATAAATGCAATAAAAACATAAAACAAATGTTTGCATTGGTGTCATTTAATATAATATTAAATGTTAATTGAAATGCATTTAAAATTAAGACATTTTACTTATTCGAAAATAAACATGAAAAAATTTCATTATTAACCCAATAATAAAATTCATTTTAAAAAGCAAATTGACAAATTCATTCAATATTTATAATTTTTGGCGAAATGTTTATTCAGTTACGGCTGTACTTTGTCAGCATTAATAAAAAAAAAACAAAACAAAATGTGGTTTAAAAGAAGATAAAAGTAAACTTTCTCATTAAACAAGTAGCGGCAATATTTAAAATATTTATATTGATATTCAAAATAATATTGAATTCATATCAATGAATATCATTACATTTTAAAATTGAAATCATACAATTCTTAGACCTACTTTTAATTTGAATTAAAAATAACGAGAAAAATAAATAAATAAAAACATGTGCAAAAAAAAAAACAAAAAAGAAAACAAGAAGCAAACCAAGAATAAATAAAAGAATCACAAAAATTTAATTCGATTATAAATTTCTATTACGCTGCATACTTATAATGTTTTTATCATCGGAGACACAAAACAGAAATATGTATTTTAATTCAAATAATCTAAACCGATTTACAATTAAATAAATAGGTAATAAGTAAAAAGAAATAAACCTGTTTCAATTGGTTAATTGTGCGCTTTCATAAAAGTACTAAAGTAATAATAATATTATTATCTTTAGTCATGACATATGTAAGAAGCGTTAAATACGAATTTTACATGTTTGTTTGTTTGTTTGATGTTCGGCATGGTAAGGTAAAACAGATGGTATTTTGGTTACTTCAGTAGATATTAAAATTATCGAGTTTCATTTGTTTAACCAAGCAATGTGAATTTAGTATTTTGACATCCTGTTTTAATTATTTTTTTCTTCTGTATTGTTATTGTTATCAAAAAAAAACTATACATTTTATTTTCGCTGTTAATATCTGTCTTTCGAAATTAGGAAGCTTATTTTACAAAATAATATTTGCAAAAAGTTTCTATTTAATTCTTTTAAATTCTGTATTTGTTCTCACATGCTTTATGATGAACTTCATATGCTTCCAAACTTTAGAAACTTGGTAAAAAAAAATCATTTAAATTCGTTTGTATAGATTTGAAAAGTTTCAGCAATTTTTGATAACCTTTTAATTGATTTGCAAACTCATTCATTTTTTTTTTATATCAATTTAAGTTTTATTATTTTTTTGTTTTTAGATCAAACCTATGGTCTAGTAGCAGTTAGAGCTTTTGTCCCGGGAACCCGTTCAATAATTTTACAATGAACATGTAGAATTTTAAAACATTTTTATATATTTTTTTTTCTCTTTTAGTTATAATTAATATACAATCTAAATTATATATTTTTGTTCCAAATATTTGTTTAAAACTTATTACACGCGCGCAAATCGTTACCTCATCTAATAATTTTTGTTCTAAATGCAGTCAACTCTAATTTAAAACAAATAACCAAAAAAAAAAAAATATATATATTTTCACCTCTAGTAGGCAAGTCTTGTAGCACCAAATATTCTTGATTTTTTGTTCATTTTAATTATAACACGAATACGTAACACAGCCGCGTAATCAAAGACCTGATTCATAGTGTCAAAGTTCAATAAAACATCCAAATATTTTAACACCACAAACAAAACATTAACTAGAATTAAAAGAGAAAAAAATTTAAGTATTACGAAAAAATTTTACGCGATTTAATTTTTATTTACAAACGTTTCTAATTTTTTCCATGGTTTTATTAAAAAAAAAAAAAAAAAAAATTATAACCTTGTTTTTTGGTTTTATGGTTACACCTAATCTAATAAAAGTATGTGTGCTTTATTAGGTAATTTTAAATAGAATAGTTGACTTCATCGTCAACAAAATGAATATGAAATAAAAAAATGTTTGAATTAATTTTTTTTTTCGAAATTCTTGAGTGTCTTAAGTTGCAGTTTTTAGACACATAAGTTTTTATTTACTAACAGTTTTTATCTAGTATTCATCTTGCAACCTAAATAGAAAATACAATAAATCTTTTAAAATGTTCCTGAGGAGGACACAAAAGCTATATAGTTTGAATTTGAAAGATGAGAAGAAAAAAGTCTTATGATCTACATACCATATCGAGAAACCGTGAATGAATAAAAAAAAAGTCTCAATTATCATTCACATCCAGTTACTATGGCCAGTCGGAATCTGCCTGGAAGTCTTTATCATTCGACAGTTTAAAAATTTGTGAAGAGTTTAATATTAAAATTGTATCAATAAAATTGACTTCACCTCTCGAATAGTTGTCACTTGAATAAACTAGAATCAAAAAATAAATATTCACTTTAGAATTTGTATCTAATTCTAAGAAAGAAATATAATATAAAAATATAATCTAAATACCTTGAATTTACTGCTATTGATCCCTTAATCATTTTTAACAGACATCCCATAAAAATACTTATATAGCGTGTTATCGAGTTGTATATGAAATTATTAACAAGACCTTTTTTCTCAGATTGAAGGTTAGGTCGAAAATATGAAGGCATTTTTCAACACCTTGACTTAGATCTCGGTATTCACGCGGTAATTGTTAAGTATTTTTTTCAAGAATAAATTACAAAAAGACAAAAAGAATCACTTCAATCAAAATTTAAAAAAAAAGAAAGAAAATCAGTGTTCAATCTGAATCAATTCTTAATATATACCATTAATTTTAAGGCGGCATTTATATATAAAATATCAGATTTAGGATGAAGTCATAGAATGAATCCTTATTTTCTATATCCATAATCTCATTCACCTCCATTATACATCAAAATTAGATAATGATTTGTTCCTTTTTTTTTGCCTTTTTGAAAATTCACAAAAATATTGTGCCTTTTCGTGTCATGCAGACAAAGGAACTTTGTTATTTTCACATACATTATTTGAATCGTGCTATTAGAGTGATCAGGAAATGCTGTTTTATTAACAATAGAACAGGTGCTTTTGCACTTTCATTAAAATTTATGGTGAAAATGATACATCATTTGAACATATGTTTGAGACACATTTGAAACTTATTTTGTTTTATGTTTTTTTTAAGCAAGTAACTAATGATTATGAAATTACAAACCTTATTATTAGAAAGTTCCTAGCAATTTAACGATAAAACTTTAAATTTTCAATGTTTTTTTAATTTTTATTTACAAATAAATGGTAGAAATAAATTCCACATATAGACATTTTTTTTTCATTCTGTCATATTCCGTACATATGTTTGTAATTTATTTAACCAGCAATTTAACTAATATTTATTATCTTAAATAATGATCTCATAAATCATTTTACTTTTACTTCACATTCCATATCGCATAATCGCGACAAAAAATAATATATAAATAGAATAAAAATTTGAATAACTCTTAGAGAAAATGATATAAATATAATATGTAGCTGGAGTGCTCGTTTTAAGTAGTTATTTAGTTGGAAGAAGAAAAAAAAAAGACAGAAAAGAAATTATTTGAAAAAAATAAACATAAAATAAAACAGTAGCACCAAATTTTTAATAGGAAATATGAATGCATTTCTTGATGCACTAAACAGAAAATAAAAGAAAATTAAAGACGCATAAAAACATTGCAATGCTTTTCTACAGCGCGCGCGATTGCTGCTACATTGGATTGAGTACAGAAAATAAATGTATTACGTACTTTCCAGTCTGAATAGTTTCATGGAGAAAGCAGTTATAGTGTTCAACAAGAAATGATAGCTGTTTTTTTTTGTTTTGTATTTATTTATTATTACTATTAAAAGTCGTCCATTGGCTATAGCGATGTATTTTGATATGAATAACTTTAATGCAGACATTTTTTTTTAAGAAAAAAAAAATTTGGAGTTTTAATAATTTCAATCTTTTTTTTTATTTAGAATTTTTTCATGAGTTTTGACTTCTTAAATTGAATCGTGTTTACATTTTAAAGGTACACAAAATAAAAGAAAAAAAAATCGAGACAGCCTTCAGTAATCACAGAATGAATAACAACAAAACTTGATTATCCTTCTTTTTTTTATAAAAAATTAAGAAAGGAACATGAAATGTTACCTGAAACCAATTTTATCGTAAATGGCATAGTGCGTAGCTAATGATATTATTTCTTATGTTTATATAGCCATCTACGAAACCGTCTGTTGTGCAAGTAATACAATACATTGATTGCATCCTTTCTTAGTCTATATAAGAAGATAGAAAATATGATTGTGGATAACCGATTATTTTCTATATTTAAATGTCGAAATTTTCAATATCTTTATCTCTATATCGGTGTATATGCTTCATATGCCTTTTTGCAATACCAAACTTTGGAAATTGTACTATAATACACTAGTAAAGCTGAGGTAGATTATTTATATCCTTAAATACAAAAAAAAAAGCTATAATAGATGGAAGACCGTCTCTTCCAAAACGTTTAAATATAACGAATTTTAATAACCGAGAGCCTGCTTATGTTTAATAGACTACTAGTTTTGTAGAAGAATAATCGTATACTTGTTAGCCAAGGCAATGCTGATTCCTCAAGAATTTACTTATTTTCGGTTCTCATACTCACGATAACTCAACTTATGGAGCATATTCCATTTTTGTATTCGATTCATCAATTCTCATTCTCATCGACTTAATTAACAAAAAAAAAAAAATATTCGAAAGAAAGAAAATAAGAGTCTTCTTCTAAGTGAATATTAAATGCATAGCCGTAAAATCCCAATCCCAACAATGAATTAAAAATCAAAACAGTATAAAATGAATGATGGAATTTAACTCATCGCAGCATCTTTAATATGCATTCATTTATTCAAACCATTATTGTTCGTTATTAAAATATTAAATTATAGTTTGATTAATATAAATTATATGTTGCGGCTGCGGGTGACGTTATACAAAATAATATTTTATTTACTCATTTTGAATATAGATTACACAGATCTATTAAGGTTTAAAAAAAAACAATGATTTAGAAAAAACGAACACCAATATTTTGGTACATTTGAAATGGTTTTAATAGATTCAAAAAGAAAAAAAGAAAAAGATTTTGTGTCTGAGTTCGACAATCGTGTATAATAGAGTTATAATATAAAAAAGAGGCCTTTAATTCTAATGCAATTGTTCCTGGAAATTTTAAATGGGCGTATAGATTTAACAGTGAACACTAATGATCATTTTCGGATGCTTCTCACTTTTAATACTTATAAATAAAATAAACAGAACCAACCATGTATTGTATGTAATTGTAAGTGTAACGCAACAGAACTCGCAGTGTAAATTTATAAAAAGAGTTCCGACAGAATGTTCAAAATTCAATTGCAAAGAAGTTTTGCATTCAAAAAAGTCAATTGATTGACAAAAAAAAACCTTAATAATATTTGTTCATTTTAATGTAATAATGACAAATTACATAAATTTCAAAAAATTAACAATCAAAATGGTAAGAAATTTATTAACCACTTAATCTCAACAAAAAAAAAAAAAAAACTTACTAATTTTACAATTTAATATTATTTTAGAACTATGATATTTCAAAGCAACGAACTTCCAATATATTTTTACTGGCTCGGTTATTCAGTCAGTCTTTATGAAAAAAATTCAATTAAAAAAAAAAAAAAATAACTTTCAGTGCATCAAATTGATTTCTATACATTAGTGATGGTAATGGTCACATGAAGGAAACAGAGACAGTCAATTTATCGTAGGTAACAACAAAAATTAAAATTAAATAAATAACCGTCATGATTATTAACTAGAAATGTTTCTTGTTGAAACATATACTTACTTGATTAATTTTCTCATCTCAATGTTATATGAAATTGAATTGACACATACTTTCTAATCTGAAAAATTGATGGTGTGCAAATTAAATCTTTGTATTAATTTCTATATCTCTATTCAATACTATCTCAAATCGAATTATAGTAGAATATATCATTATCTTAAATATAAATTAATTGAGGCTTGAGTAAATTACCTTTCATTCATTTGAGAACTAAACAGTAAAATAAACAGCTGAAAGAACTAGCAAACAACTCGATTTATTTAAATTGTTGAATTTAAAAATACAAAATCCATAAATTTAGTAAATCATCGTGCCGTACAATATTGGTAACCGCGTAGGGTAGTTATTCAGTAAAGAAATGAAAAGTGTATTTAATTACTAAATTATATCTATTTATCTATTTTTTCAAAAAGGTTTTCAGATTTTATTTAAGGTTTGTCATATGTTTTTATATGATGCATGATGGACTTAGCGTAAGAAGTTTGAAAAGTATTTCGAACATTGAAGAAATTTGTCAACCAATCAAATCAATAGTAACTTAGTGGTTATATATAATTATATATATTAGGGCAACCAGAAAAAAAAAATGTTTTAATTTTCAAAAAAAGACCCCCCACATAATATTTAATACCCAAAAAAATAAGATTGGCCAAATTTGAGCTCAGTTGATG
>JAABKK020006271.1:0-25978 GCA_011634745.2 Catotricha subobsoleta
GTCCAGTCACATCTAAAAATGCTTTTGGAGCTAGAAAATTTTAACCTTTTGGGAAACGAACCACCCTAATATACATACTTTCTTATATATGTAGAAATATTCATATACAATATACATAATATATATAATATATTTATATAATTGTTTATTTTTTTAGCTTTTGAAACGATTTTGGCGTGAATTGAAAAGTTTTTAGTAATTTTAATACTCAACGCATATATACACAAAAATGTGTCAAATAAATATTAATCAGATATATATGAAGTAAACTACCTATCCTCAAAACGCACCTGTTTAAACGTTATATAAACAAATTAACATCTTATCTTGAGTATATTTAATATTTTTTGTTTTTCAACAATATTTATTAACTATGTACCTTTACTAATGATTCTTTAACGTAAATAAATAAATTCAAATAGGTTTTCTTAATCATTTTCACAATGTATCAAATTCTGCGCGGTAATTTAATAAACACGAAAAACAAACAACAATATTACAGATATGGAGCAGAAAATGTGATGAGATGATCAAATATCTACCACTACCAATATTATGTTGATATTATGTGTTAAAATATATAAAGATGAATATCGCCTAAGTCTGAGCAAAACACATATCTATAAAAAATATAAAATTGTTTTTTGTTTTTTTTTTTTTTTTTTGAATAAACTGAACAGTCTTGTTAACACACAGCCACATGATCTTATTCTTTTCACATATTTTTTTTTCTCTCTCAACTGGAGAAAAATTAATGGGACGATGAAAAGAATTTCAACTTGTGCGGTATTGGAAGACCACAAGACCATCGTTATATTTATAAATATTTTGTTTAATAGGTAAGTTATATATACATACAGCGAGCATATCATCAGTTAGATGATGCGCGATGTGTATACTTAACTAATGTTCAATAGTAAATATTATACAAATATGAAATATAATTTAATATTCGTTTTTTTTTTTTTTTTCTCAAATATGTGCATACCATCCCAACCTTATAAACATGATTTAACAGTATAATCAAAATATGTTAATAAACTTGTGGTTTTTCTTTGTAATAAAAAAAAATAATAATAATAATAATAATATTTGTATTATGGTAGAGAGATAGGTGGAGATACACATATAAATAATATCTATCCACTAATTAGGCACAGAAATTAATCTTATAACTGATGAAAATCTGAAATATATCAATTAATTTCGCCTGTGTATAGGTTTTATGCGATAGGTCTAATTAGTTTTGAATTAATTTATTGATTACTTACGCTGATTTAGTAAATTCGATTAATATTTAATTATACCTTTTTCCAAATGTATGAACACAATTTTAATATTAACGCTTTTTTATTATAATGTATTAATCTTTATTTTATTGTTTTTTTTTTTAGTTTTTGTTAATGTTCAAAATGATTGACAATTGTAGCCTATTTATATTATCATAAATAAAATAAAAAAAAGAATTTAGAATTTAAAATTTTATTTAAGAAGATACATTTTTTGCCATCCGTTTTTTATACATATAAAATTCAATAAATACGATTAACATTTATAAAGTTTTCCATTTCTTTAGTCACAAGTTCACAATAAAAGCATTTTACCATTAAATATATATTTTTATTTATTTTTTTTTATTATTTGGTATTTTTTTCTTATTTCATATATTCCAGTTTTACAAATTATAAGTGATCCAAAAATATTGCAATTTTTTAGAAAATCTCTCATATTTAATAATTTATTGAAAAATTCTGTGATAATAATCATATGAGTTCTTCGATTAGAATAATTGACCGAAGCTTCAAATAAATTAGCAAAATATATTTAGGTATTACAAAAAAAAACTCTATTTGTGTTGATGAATTCTGAAATATTGTCATAGAAATTGTATGTAGAACTTTCAAATCAATCGGAATGCATTTTAATTATGCACACTTTTTTAAGCTGCGAAATCTACGAAACATTAAAAACTGCTTTAAACTTTTAATACTAAAATACAAAAATAAATATGATTATAATATAAAATGAAAAACTTTTAAATACCCAAAAGATGTGCTTATACATTTAGAATATCAATAAACATAATTAAAACAAAACAACATAACATAACAAAAAAAAAAAATCGATCGTAGAAAATTTTGCCGATCACTAGATCAATCGTTTCAATGAAAATTTAAGTAGCCTCAACTATGACAGATTTCATTTGAATTTTAAACTCTACACGTTATCATCAATGTAAATATGGATAGTTCTGCGAACTGTTATAAATTAGTTAATATTTCTAGTCACAAGTCCTGTCTTTCTTTAAAATTATAAATTATAACATATATTATCATTTTGTGTGTATATATTATGGTATTATTACTTCATTCATATATTGTTCTATAATCATTATATAAATAAATATAAATAAAATATTAAAGACTGCCTCACCTTGAAGATTAATATTAAATAATTATATTATATTAAGTAGGTACCTACAGCTACATTTATAAATATTTCGAATACATTTTTTTTTTTTTTTGGTTTTTTTTCTGCTTTTCTACATAATAATGTATTATAAATATTATACATTATTGCAATATATGTATTTGTATATAAAGTGGGAAAGAAATATTATTGTGATCACTAAATATTATATTTAAATACAAATTAGCACGTTGCTCTTTTTGTTTGTTTGAAAATATTTTAAAAGATTTGTGGCATATTAATCAGTTATGTTATTATTATTATTACTATTAATATATTGATTATGGAATTTTTAAGAAAACATTTATTGACGTAGTTAACAAATAACAAATAACAAAAAAAAAAAAATGCATTATTTTGCACTTTGAACAATATTTTGACAAAAATATAAGAAAATAAATTTATTTCATGAATCAGACATTTTAATTATTTAAGTAGGAATATTGAGATATTTTGAATAAATTGTAAACTATATAAGAGTTGGTGACTTACAGAAAATGTCATTGCATACTATAGAGATATTTCCTACAGGTACATTAAATTAATGGTACTCCATTCCATATAAATCTAATTCAATGAGCTGTTTATTCTATATTTATAATATTTATTTTCATTATACGTGGGTTCGTCGTCTAAATTATGCGCAATTGTAGTCTTTCTTTCACCAAGTGAAATCAAATATGTTTTGTTGGCATAAAGTAGGTGGTAAATGTTGATTAAATTATTGTTAAATTTGATACAGTTGTCTACTTGCATTTAATTTTCTTCAACGTATAATCTTTAAATGAAAATTTGGAATTAATTTCATTACTAATTAATTATTATTTAGTAAAGGCATCAACACCAACCTATATATTTTAAAAGTTATTTATTCATTGTTTAAAATTTTCTAATTAAGATAAATTTTTTCTTTTAATTTCAACATTTTTTAGTTCTTTTATATTTTCAAAAGTTTTATAAATGAATTGAAATTATTGGTCGACATTTTGAATTACAAATTTTTCAATTTTTATCTCGAATGTGAGTCACTTATGAACCTTTTTAAATATAATAATTAAATACGTATAACAAATACCTTTTTCCTTTTTTTCTTTTAACTAAAAATTAGCTTTTTTCCATAAAATGTTAACATCCTGTTCAATAAAATTTATCAATTTTCAAAAATATTTAAAAATTGAGACCATGGGGGAGAAAATATTTCATTGTTGGTGTCTTTTGTACCATGCTGCTAATTTGTGTTATTTTGTTGTTGTTTTTTCATTTTAATTTAATGAAAGTTTTTTTGTTTTTGTTTTTATATATATAGCATTTCAGCCCCGGTGGCATTTTTTCATTCTTGAAATGTGAATGCGTATACCTAATATATCTACTTAGATGTTTTTCTTCTTATCTTTTCATTAAAAATTGTTGTTTTCAGATTCCTTTTTTTACAATTTGCCGCGCGCTTTACTGAATGATGGACCGAAAAACTAGATAGTTTCGTTTTAAGAATTGATGGAATGCACTGATAAGAAACAAAGCAAAAAAGTTTTTTTTGTATATATCTATGCAGATGCCATACTCTGTTATACTTACCAAAAAATCAGAACGAAAAAAAAAAATTTATTGTTTCTTCTTTTTTACGTAGGTAATATGTATATATTTATATATATCACTAATATGAATAGCTTTGAGCTGTACCTACACCAATTTACTAATCAGAAAAATGTCATCTTTTTGACCTTTTTTTTATATTGTTTTTATGGGATATAGAATATAGTGTTAGAGGAACAAGCTATCAGTGATAGCTTGACAAAATAATCGATTTGTGTTAATTGAAATTTTTTGACGAGATTAAAAAGGTTTGGGCCAGTCTTTGGATATTTGATGAATATAAATTATATAACAGATAGAATTTTATTATTGGTGTGGTTAGACTCAGGTATCAATAATTCAATAATAAAATGTATGAGTCATTCGGATTCTTAAAAACTTAATTTATAAGACTCTTGACAAAATTAGGGTTTTAATTGTGTTTAGTTGTAAGCTGATGGTAAATTATCATATATATATATATGTGTATGCCACTTTATTGATAACTTTCATTTTATAGGCGTGGGCTTAGCTATGCGAATAAGATTAATGAATCGATTTTGTAAAAACAATTTGTGTTGATGCAATTTTTCAATATTTTGCTAGTCGTTTATCAAATTAAATCTAAGAATTCTTTTTTCCAGAAGATCATTCTCTAAAACATATTACCTGAAAATATGCCACACAACAAAATAAATTTACTACAATATTACGCAAATAAAAATCATTTTATTCGACGATTCCTTTTTAAGACTACACGAATAATATGTGAATAAAGGTTCATCATTTTTAACTTTAAAAATATTTCGTTTTTTAACCACACACAAACAAAAATTTCTTTTACAACATACCACCGACTAATTTGAATCCATTTCGAATCCCTAATAAAATTCGTCACTTAAATAGTATTTAATCGATTAAATTAACAAGATTTTTGTTTCTGAGAAAATATTTGTTTTATTACTCATTTACACACATATTAAAAGTCCTCAATGTGAATTAATTCCCTGCCAACGTAAAACTATAAAATAGGACGTTTAGTATTTATATAGACGACGTTATTTATTGGCGATAAAACATTTGTATAATATGAGATGAGATGGGCATGTTGAAAGTGTATAATTTGTTGCTGGTTTTGTCTTTTTGTTTGTTTTTTTTTTTTTTAATTGATTTATATTTTATCAGTGGATATATGCATTGATGTAGTTATTGATTTAATTTAGGCGAGAGGTGAGGAGTTAATATATGATTTTCTAACCAATAAAGTATTTGATTTAAAACAGATTTATTTTTGAAAATGCCGTTGAAATTCTTTAAAATTAATTGGTCATAAATAAAAACTATATATTATTTGAAAAGCAAATATGAATGCGGCTTTTACTAATAAGGTTAGTGCTTGAGATCTTCTTGAATCATAAACAATTTCGAAGATATTTTGTGATTAATTCTACATTTAATCTATATTTAAGTACTCGATAAAATGTGGTCCATTAAGAAAGATTTCACTTGCATTTTTGTATATGAGATATGATGGTTTTTTTTTGGTTTTTTTTGTTGGAAATCATACTTTTTCCTATACGAAAGAATTTTTTGTTCAAAAATATGTTTAGAAACAATTCTAATAATTCTTTTTTTCTACACTTCAAATTTTATCTTTATATATTGGTTTCAATTCATTCACAAACCAAATTATAATTGCTGAACATACAATTTTAATATTTAACAGTTGGGGCTCTTAACGTTTCCGCGACCAGTCAAATAAAATAAATTTGCACGTGAAAGTGTTAAAATGAAGTGGAACTATTTAAATAACACAAACGACAAACTGGACAAGGCAATAAATGTATTATAATAAAATATACATGGCAGATGAATGTATATGATGTCACCAATTATTACTTTACCATATTATTAAACTAATATGATTAAAATAATAATAATAATAATAATAAAATTTATAATACAGTCAAGTTGTTTGCTGACAACAAATTTATTTGATTTCTTTGTTATTGCCAAATATATTTATGAATGCAATGAGAATATATACTTTCTTGAACTCTTAGAAATTTTCAGCAAAATAAATAAATTGATTTTTATGAAATAATTTTCAAATAGCAATAATTTAATTGAAAACTAATTTAATTATTGAATAAATTATGAGCCATTATAGTAAAATAATTATTGTACCATGAGCATGAATGCACTTTTATAGGTAAGTATAACCTACTTATGATTATAATGTTGTAAATTAAATATTAGAAAATATATGATTTTTTTTAAGAAATCAGCAAAAATATTATAATACTTAAATAAATAAAAACACCTTTTTGCTAATTTAATTTTTTCCATTATAACTGTTTCGAAAATTGAAAATTAATAATTAAAAATTGAATTGCTTATATTGAGGCAGAGAAATAGGCGCTAAATAAAAAGGAAGTATATCACTTATACTTTAGCTTCTTTAGAATTAGACCATTAAAGTTGCGTCCAATGGTTAAACTTGTATAATAAACCATGAGATTAAAAAAAAACACCTCATGGTTTTTTTTCGGTGTTTTTTTTAACCTTATGGCTTTTTTTAACCTCATGGCTTTTTTTTTTAACCTCATGGATATTTTTTTAACCATGTGGTTCTTACCTTATGGCTGAGGCAAGCACCTCAGAGATTGAAATAAAAAAAAATGACGGTAATCTTGAGACAATATATGCACCTCAGAAAACAATGGTACCGTTCTAAAAATTCGATCCACCCTATTGTATAATCGTATACGATTAACTAAATTATATTGCGATTCAAATAAATCCATTTAAATTGAGTTAAACGTATATTGATAATGTCCTTTCATTTATTTGTGATATCATGTCATACTATATATATATGGATTTAAAGCACAAAAATGCTGATTATGAGATTTCGTTAAGGAAATTATTTATAGGACTTATTGTCCAATTTATTTTGGAATAGTTATAACTAATTAGTTAGTTAATTCTGATTACAATATCAGTTGCTAACTGTTAGTAGAAAACTATTAATTTATTATGTGAACTATTGTACTGCTGCTAATTTATAATTAGCATATTCCATATAATTAATTAATGTAGATATAAAAAGGTTTTATTAAACATTTATATATTTTTCTTCGCTTTTTGCTAATTAAATATAGACAAAAACGTTAGAGATCAGAAATTCATTATCCTACCGTCATTTTGCGACAATTTTGCATGTCTAAATGTTTGCTTGGAAATTATATATTTGATTGTTGTGATTATTGCAAGAATTTTCTTGATAGTAATAATTAAATATTTTTTTAAATCCTAGTAATATTCTAAGCAAGTAGATATTTTTATAATTAATGTAGGTATTCAATAATGATATAAGAATGTTTTTATAATAAAAAAAAAATCATAAATATTTATTGAAGCGAGCTAAATATACATTACGTTTAACTTCCCAGAAAGCATTTAGTTACGTGAACAAAAACGGTTTTTCAGCAACTAATAATATGAAATTTTATTATGATTTTTTTTTTTTTTATTTGTTAAACTACAAATACTTACTTAAAAAAAAAAGGAAAAATAAATAATAATAATAATGATAATGATAATAATAATTTATTATTTTGAAAATACTGTTCCTGGAATACAATAATTTGTAAAAATTATCAATAAAATTGCAATTTTAAAATTCCTGCATATTTATAAAAAAAAAAGTATAAATAGATTGGAAACGTATATTCATGCATGGTAAAGTTAGCTTAATATTTTTCTTTGTCTTTCGGGCAATAAATAAACTTATATCTAGCTATTCTCATATATAAGTTATATTTTGCTTATCAATAGAGTATCAAAATCACTTATAGTCCGCCTTTGAAACCATATAATTTATGTGCTTTTAGCGAATGGTAGAAACACCAGAATTTAAAAAAGAAGAAGGAAAAAAAAACAAAAAACTAAATAAATAAATAAATGACATCGATAAAGTGCAATCAGGTACTTATATATATACCTATATATGCATATATATATTTTTCCCCATTAACAAGATTAAAGAAAAAAAAAATTGAAAATAAAAAAAGAAAAGTAAAAACAAAAGAATTGAAATAACAAAAATTTAACGTCACAATAACAAAAAGAAAAAAATAAATTAAAGAAGAAAAGCAAACAGTCACACACAAGAAGAATAGGCGCAATTTTTATTTATATTTTTTTTTTGTTTTGTTTTCGTACATATCGTTGATTATCTTCAGTCCATGATATCTTCGAATTTATTTATGTTAATTGAAAATCGAACTGGAATTGTGTGTTATTTAGTTATTTATAATACTTACATATTATATATGCCAAGTTTTAATTCAATAGCAATTACTACGCTATTACTGTTTGTTGTTGATGTTGTTGTTTAAGCCAACGAACGGTTTGCTAAACTTACATTGGAATAACTTTATTTTTCGTAGTTCAGAATGCATATATATATTTCAGGCATAATAACAAACTATTTATAAGATGTGAATTTTGATCTTCTCGAGTTACTTCATTTTTTTTTTTTTTTTGTTAAAATTAGTAGTTTCATTGTTGTACAGTGAGAAAAAATGTTTCGATATTAAATCGTTTAATTCGTTTATCTTATAATTTCAATTATTTATTATTAATTATATTTTTATTTTGGGCCATTTTTAACAGAGAGGCGTTAAGTTGAGATAATAATATGAGTATATGAATATGAATTAGCTTATAATAATAATATATTTAAATAAATAATATCGTACATTGTTACGCTATATAATATTATATATTATAGTGGTAAGTACACCACTGTATAAAAAAAAAAAATCCAGAATATATGGCCAAGTGCCTCAAGGCATTTTATTTATAAATAAAATATTATTTATATCTTGTAAAGTGACACGTTATGAAAGTTGTATATATAGTCACAAAATACACTCATACACAAAACGCGCTCGCATATTACTCTTATAAAATATATAGTATTCAACATTTCATATATATTAGGTATTAATAATAATATTTTAATATTACCATATTTATGTACATTAAACGAAAACTGGGTACATTAATAGTGGTAATTCGAACATTTTATTATTAATGCCTATTTCTTATTCAATAATATAATATATCTACTTCTACAATTTTACATGCGCGCGATTCATTACGTACCGTACCAGTACAATAAAAATGAATATCAAGAATTTAAATATTGCTTACGAGTTAAATTGAAATGTTTTTATTTAATTTAAATTAGAAATTAATTTAAATTAAAATAGTTTAATAGCACGTTATTAATAAATAAATGCTAGAAAAAAAAATCAATTTTTGAAAATTTTCCATTCCAATATCAGGTACTAAGATAGAAACTCTACTATTTTACATCTTGAATCAGATATTTGAACTACTTAATAATGAAATTTTTTTTTTATTAAATTGATACCTATATTGACTTATATAATCACTTTTTTACTTCTTTTTTTTTTGTTACTACAGGACAAACGGCATTTGCTATAGATTTGAAATACAGATTAATTAATTTATTATTAAGAACAATTTGTAGGTATTTTCTCTTAAAATTTGTAACAAATCATTTTTGCTGGTTTTCATTACTTCATATCTTTCCGACACTAAAAAAATCATGTATTACAATTGTAATAAAATTTATTATAATTTCTTTGTGTAATCTGATGAATTTTCAGAATTATTTATTATTTAATTAAATAAAATTTTAATACACATATTTTTCATATATATTTTTTTTTACATTTTGGTTCACTATTTGGACAAAAAAAACTTAAGCAAATTTTTTTTATTTTAAATATTCATGTTAAGTAACATGAGATTTTTTAGTTGGTGTCTAATTATCTCAACAGCTATAGCTAAATTATTTATTTCATTAATCACAGAATTACATATATTAAAGCTGTGATCGAAAGATAAACCTAAAAAATATTTAGCACTCTTTTTTACCTATGTAGAATGTTTCATGTACCTATTGATTATATTCAATTCAAAATTTTTAAAGTTTCTGCTAAATTAAATTCGACAACGTTTGTTTTAAGCAAAACCGTAAATATTCATGCTTCATAATCAATGGTTTCAAATCGATTTCGTTCATCCTGCATAAACACTACATTGTTCATCACCCATCACCTTCTTGTTCTTATACAAAAATATATATATATAAAATTATCTGCATACAAAATAATCAATTTTTTTTTTCTTAAAACGTTGAATTTATACGCAACGAACGTATAAATAAAAACATCGTTGTATTTCAATAGACAAACGGACGCCAGCACGATTTCGATGTTGAAAAATAATGAAATAAGCAAAAAAAAAATTATATAAAAGAAAATCAAGTACATTAATGGCAAATTTAAAATAGCTACTTAATATTATTCTCTGTATGCAAAATAAGTAAATATACATTTATTTAATGAAAACTGAAAATGTAATGTAAATAAAATAATCATGTACAGGTAAAATAAAGAAAGAAAAAAAGATATAAATAAACATACATGCTGAAGGTAATGTTGCTAAACAGGAACATGTAAGTTTTCATTGAACATTCTTGGGAACCAAATTTAAGATGAGTATCGATATTGTGGTACTTTTTTAAACTGAGGTAAGTATTTGGTTTTTCTTTAATAATAATAATAAGCATATTATACGGTTCTTGTGGTAGCAGTTCCTACGCTAACCAAATATAATCAAATTAATTGAAAGGTTTTGATTTTTATTTAAGTGAACTTAAGATAAAATTTCCTCTAATGCCAGTCATTTCTTTCATTTGTAGACGTTTTACAAATCAGTTTATCAAAACTTGTGCTAGGTTACTATTTTTTCATTGCATTTGTTTTTAGTGCAATTTGCTTGTGGGAAAATTTCGTTGTAATCAATTACTTTCTAAAAAAAAAATTATATATGTCACCTTCAATAATAAAAATTTGAAAAATGTTTCTCTGGTTCTAAAATTTTAAAATGACCAGAAACCTATTAAGACGATCTTCAAAATATTTCGACAATCTATAAATTAAATAAAATTATTTTATGTATTCTAGACTAGTGTACATAATTATATACCTCTACATAGCTATTGCTGTGGAATTTTTGGACAAAACACGCAACTCAATAAAATATTTTTTATTTTATTTTTCCATTTTTTTTTTTTCATTTTTATCTCAAAGACCATGAATTTGTGGGTATTTACCTCAACTCTATAACATACACATATATACAAAATACACCTATAACTACCTCTATTTAATTTTTGAAACAAATAAATATTTAAACTCTTGAGTCTGAGACACAATATTTCTATAAAATTTCTACACATTTATATTATATTTCATGTCCTATCCTGCTAGACCTTTCGGAACATTTCTTCTCATCTAAGCATCTATCAGGCATAATGTATAATAATGCATCTTGTGCATAGGCATATATACATTTTATGAATGATGCATGTTATTACCTACTATATTTTTGTTTTAATGAAAAAAAAGAAAAAAGAAAAAAAAAACTTTAAGCATTCCTCTATAGTCTTTAACCATACAATATAGATATAGTTAAAGACAATACTACTAAAACAATAATTTATGATTTAAAATAGATAATTTCACATTTTTAATGTAACAGAGAGTCATTTTGTACAATGACTAAGCCTCAATGAATTTTCATTTGTTAATGATGATGCACCACCGCACACACATAAATAATTGAAATATATTATATTATTTTTTATTTTATGTACACATAACAATTTTTAGTTTTTCCCTTCTTTTTTTTGTTGTGGTTTAATTTTTTTTTTCTTCTTTTTTTTTTAATATGCCGATAATTGTTTTATGTGCCTCCCATTTATTTTCTCATCGAATATATTTTATTGTATATTATTGAATGTTTGTATACAAATTATATGGTCATGTCCATATGAAATAAAACAATCAGCATAGATTATTTCTGGATTATACAATTTTCAATTTGATTGATCTGTAGTTATTTAAATGAATCAAATTATGTATGCTGCGGTTGGTATAGAGTTTAGGTAATTGAATTGAAATTATTGAATATTTGTTAAAGAGATTATGGATTTAAAATTTAATAGAATATAAAATCAATTTAAATTATGTGCATTATGAATGAGTGTATTTATATAATTCTTTACGAAACAATTTTAATTGTCTAAATTGAATTTCTATAAGAAATAAGAGGTATGAATATTTATTTATATATATAGCTAATTTCGTTGGTATTTGCTACTTTTTCAAGTATAAGAAAATATCGAGGACTTGATATCGTAAAAATCACTTGGGAAGCTTATTTACAACATATATTAACATAGCTCAAAAATGGAAAATTATAGATGATGAATTATTGCATTTTTGCCGTGATTTTGAAAGAGAAAAAAAATAAGTGCATGGGTAAAATGGATCTTAATAGTCCAAAAAATCAACAGATTCCAAAATCTCGCAAGATACGGCTTGATCTCAATGAAAGATAATTTTTAAGGTGGTTATAGTTAGAGGTGGTGGAGTTATTTTATTTATGGATTATACTGCTGGAAAGAAAATCATAATGATTAAAGTTGGAATATCATCTTCTGAATGGAGAAACATACTAAAAATGTCTTCTAATAACTGTGATCTCAGAAGTAACAAAAGAAATACTGTTGGTAGTACAAGCCTCTGCAGATATTGTGCAGAGTATGAAAATGTTTCCCATGTACTTGGCAAATGTTCTAAAGATGAACTTTTGAGAAATCACAGACACCATCGAATATGTGATATATTATATAGTGAAAACTTTGTCTAAAAAAGGATAGTTAATGATTCGTGAAGATAAAACAGAAACCATTGATGGTGATTCAAGATTTTCGGATATTGTAGCTATATAGATCCAAAAAATAAAGTTGGATATATTTTGAGTCCAACGGTAAGATTCGAAAAAGGTCTTAATTAGGCAAATCAAGCTGATATTGTAAAAGCGAATCATTATATAGATACCATAACAAATTATAAAAAGCGGTTTCCATCTTTAAAACATTTGGGAGATTATTGGATTGCTGTTTGAAGCTCGTGGTGCTTAACCAAATTTCATAAAAGAAATAAACTTCAAAAGTCTCTCTTGTATAATAATAATATTATTGTAGGAATTGTTAAAGATTCTTTAGGAGGACTTATACTCTAAGAAATAATTTAATTTTCTAGATATTTAATGGAAATTTTTATAAATTATAACAAGTGCATGTCATGTTAATTTGATTGAAATTTATGTATTCCGCATTTTTCTTCAATTATGTTGATTAACATAACAGATTTCTTTCAATGAAATATTAAATAAAGAATAGACCACAATTTAAGAATTTGATGTATTAGACTCTCTTTGAATTTGATTAGGATCCCGATAACCGGTCACCAATAATTTTGAATTTCGAAAAATTTGGTATAATCTGTAAAATATTATTTCATCTCTCATCTTTATTAAAAAAAAAAGGAAAAATTTCAAAAAACCACTGGAAAGAGCTTTAAATTTTCGTTTAGTATTATAAAAAAGTTGTCTATTTTTGTAACATGGAAACGGACCCGTACATCTAAAATTACAGGAGCTAAAAAAAAAACAAATACTATTTTGAAGATCTCGTCAATGTCAATTTATTGCAGTTTACTTTTTTTTGTTTACTGTGCGTGTGTTACGCACAATCCATTTAGGCATGCGTCCGTTTGTAATGTGGTGATTTTGAAATTAGCCATATATAAGTCAATAAGAAAAAGAATTTAAAAATAGTAAAAATTTAACACGAATGCTAACATTTTCTTAGTGCAACTTTAATAATATTTACCACCAACTTTAATTATACTCACCCAGTACAAATTTTCAACTCCAATTTTCCCTTGACGAAAACTTTGAGCAGACTGCATCTAAGAAAAATGTTGGTTAGCTTCAAAATGACAAATTTGATTTGAGTTGTTTTTAAATAAACATATTGGCTATTGAATATCAGATAAAAAAAATTCTGAATATTATGTGTCGAATTTGTGAATTAGATAAATCGAAATTCTATATCATCAATCAGATCAAATACAATAAGAAATATTTTTCATAATAATTATAATTTATTAAAAGAAATATATTTAAAACTGTATCATGCCTGCCTGAATAACTCTATCTAAATCCTATAGTGCATATAATAATAAACATCGTGCAAAAAATATATATATATATATTTTTACACAGTAATATTGGTTTTCACGTTATTCAAGGAGAAAAGGTGGTTCCAAAGCGGCTAGCACTTAAGCAAGATAATAAATATTGCAAATAAAATATACTTTTATATTATTATACAATTTTATAATGTGTGTGGGTATTCGCGTGTATGTATATATATATATAGGATTATTTATACGTAAAATCAGGCATATATTTGATGATTGGCATTACTATTATAAATTCATATACTGTACTAGGTACATATAGAAATAAATATACTTATTTGTACATTGGTGAATATGTACATTAAGTACTTTTATTTCTTGTATTACGAATGTATTTCCCCATAGAATATGATATGATTGAGGTATCTCTACAATCATATATATAAATGTAAATTTTATTATATATATATACTTGTTTATTTCTACACGACAAAAAGGTAATACACATCTTGTGTTTAAAATAATTTTATTGCTAGTGTATATCAAAACAAATAAATACTAAGATTTAAAATAAGAGTAAATTTCAATAAATATATATTGAAAAATTTAAATGCAACCAGTCAATATTAATTATGATTGTTTTTTTTTTTTTGTTATTGCCTTTTTTGTTTAACATTTTTCGTTCCTTCTACTATTCTGGTATGTCCATTATAAGGATATATATACATTTACAATAATAATAATAATTATAATTATTGATTTTATACTTATTGTATTAAATCATAATAATGTTTTAAACATGAATTGTATTTATTTTATTCTATTAGAGATGTGCGATCAGTTAGTGCGATGCGTGGAATGCTTTAGCAATAATAATTTTTTTTATGGTTCTTTTAATGATTTATAAACACAATATGCTGTAAGAAACAGTTTCAAATATTTTTTTAGTTGTTTTTTTTTTTCATTCAACGGATATTATATGAGTCGATTCTATACGCGTACCTCGAATATATTAAAATACCTGTACATAACTATTCTGTATATATATATGTTTTATAATTTATCTACTTAAATATACCAAAGTCATATAAATTATATGTAGAGAGCATGATGTTAGAAGTCTTATATCAAATATATATTATATATATATATATAATAAATATAAAAAAAAGATATTTATATAAATAAAAAAAATACCTTTTAATAGATTAATATTGCTGCTGTACACGCATACAAAAAAATGTATAGCAACAGCGTATATATATTATCAAATGTCGAAGTTATACATATCTTAGGAAGAAAAAGTAAGAGAATAGCCACCAAACGAACCAACATAATGAAAATCTTATAGTAAAACAAAGAAATAAAGAACACACGTCATTGAAATTCTTCGTTGGAACCCAAAAGTCTCCCATCATCATCGCCAGCACAGAATAAAACATAACGAACAAAAACAGAAGAAGAAAAAAAAAAAACAATCTTCAAATACCTTAATATTATTTTAAGTGATGTTGAGGTTTATTTATTAAATGTGTTTTCATGTATTTATGTTACACACAGCCTGTCTGTTTTATAATATCTATACCATAAGTATTGATGAAGTTGACTATAATATGTCTTATATGTTATATTAAATAATAATTGTACACGCAAAGATCGATGATATAGCGGTATATAATTATAAATTGATCTTTTGAAATTAATATAATAAAATGTTAAAGGTATTGATATTTCATATGTACTTATTTCTATATTTGGTTCAAGTTGCTGTATTGCTGTCGATCAGTTGATTCCATTTAACATTGTATTAAATTCATAAAAATAATTCAAGGTTAGGGCGATATGCTAGAGTCACATCACATGGTCTAATTTAGTTGTTTGAAGAAATTATAATTGTATCCTGTCTTCGTAATAAGTTTAAAATTGGCGCAGCAAAATTTTTACTAGAATATGCATAAAATTTAACTTAAATGAAATCAGAAAATAGCGGGCAGAATAATTATTTATTTCTCTTTTTGATTCACAATAAATTTTGCATATTTTTAACCGTATAGTACTACTAGAACAAACTGATCATATAAAAAATAAAATAATGAATCTCGGCTACGATTATTTTAATATGAGGGATATTACCTTTCGACGACTTATCAGAGAAAATTAAACAGATATAAATATAATACATTGCTCAATTCCTTATGTTTTTTTTTTGTCTCAGATATCCGAAAATTTAATATCTTTTAGAAAAACTGTAAATCAAAGAAAAAACCTATATCGATCGTTTTCTTAAGATTTCCAAGTGTTTTACATGGAGAGCTTGAAGCTTCTAATTATAATTTCAATTGTGGTCAACAGGGAATCGATATAGTGATGTGTTAAAGAACTTCATTGAATTGAAATTCATATATCTATTTTATTCTTCTCCTTCTTTAAGAGGTAAGTAATTACCATATGTATATTTTAGTTTAGAGTATTTCTGTATTGCTAAAGCTAAACAAGGCGTAGTATCATTATGTGAATTTTTTTGTTTAACTTTTTATTCATACAGCATATAATATAAATTTATAATCGACTTAGCATTTTATATGGTAAATATTATTACCACAGTTCACAGTAAAAATATATTATTGAACACCTGGGTGGTTTTATCAAATATTAAAAAATACGATAAAATATTATAATATAGATTAATACCAAACCACAGAGGCATATATATTTTTGTCTTTTTTTTATTATGTATTTTTTTTTTTTTTTTTAGCAAACTCCTCTTCATATTAAAAATGCTCGCACATTTATAATAAATATATGTAATATATTTCAGTATAGCGATCCCATGCCCAATAAAATTTTCGTGTTCTACAGTTTGCACATATTTATTCTCCTTTTAGGCATTTTATATGACCCGTTTCTTTTGAAACCATCTCATTTTACGCCGACGGCTAAAAATCCCATCGCATATAAAACCATTATCAAAATATCATAATATAAAACTAAACATAACATTCAAACAAACGAACTGAACATTATTATATAGATGTTCATCCTTTTTATATGGTCATTTATATTATATGGTGAAGATGATATTTGATCTTAAATAGGAGCCAAACCACTAGAGCCAGAGATCGAATAAATATAAGTATACCATGATAAACTGCTGTATAAAAAGCTGTAACCTACAACTTAATTAAGTTCATCAACAAGAGATGATAGTATGTTGAGAATTTTGTGTTTTTGGTTGATTCTCTTTTTATTTTATTTTTTCATTTTTTTTTTTTTATTCGGTTATTTTATTTTGACGATTTTATTTTTTATTCTTTTGGGAAATAAATTGTAGATATTTACTGAAATGTAAAATATAAATATGCTGTTTGATAATGAGAAAGCTTAGAAACAAAAGCGACGGTTCCCAAAATAACATTCTTTGGCAAGTTGGAATAAAACTATTTATTTTAATTTTTCAATTATATACCTCTTTCTACATGATACTTCATTAAAAATTTAGATAATTGAGTAATAAAAAATATTTTTATCTAAAAGACTGAAACCGCACATATATGTGCTATGTTTCAAATTCAATTTTGTTTCTAATTTGATTTTTAACTGAGGTCGTTATTCCACATTAGATATATCATCGGTTGAATTATCATCTAACCGTGATTTTAGAGGTGGGTGTGAGCGATAGATCTATTATCACGGTCAAGAAAATAATTTCACTAAAATCACGGGGAAAAGCCTCAAACATTAGAATGGTTTTGCTTCTAAACCTATGAAATAACATAAATATTACTAATGAATACAAACAAATATTTTGTTCCAACAAACAATTTCACCGAACAAAAAACACCAGTTTTCACGATTTTAAACAAATTAAAGTCAAATTACATTCTGCTATACAAAACTCTTACCAATTAAATTGTCAATTGTTCTAGCAAAATGTAATATTTTGAAGTAAGTTTGCATATAAGTTTTTGATTTTTAATAGAAAATACAGAGATTTCTGGAGAATCACCTCCTCCCAGGCGACGTAAACCATTAACGAATTAATTTTTTTGAGAAAGAGCTGTTTTTATAGGATATGAAAACCCAACAAAACTCAATCTCTGCTGCCATAAGCATAACCCATGACAAACGAATATAACTAATAAATGCAAACAAATATATATAAATATTCTCGTTAATTAGGTGTTTAACATATATATGTATGATTATAGGACATTTAAATGTTTCTTAGGACACACAAAAAAATCCTCTTTCAATGATGACTTCCTATAAGAATTATGTGAACTAAAGTGCATTCATAGTTGTACTGTAATGCCTTACTCTTTTCATTCTCCGTGTCCAATCTCATTAATAAAAACTTATTAAAGATAAAACTTGCCACATTTCTGGAATTCATATAGTTGATGCTAATTCAAAAATATGTATGTTTTAATGCGCATATAAAAAAATAATCAAAAATGTCTGTGAAAATGTTAACTTATGAATTAAGTGCGGGTGTATAATTTTCTTGTTTTAGTGTTCAGCATAATATATTTTTCTCCTGTGGTGAAATAACTAAATATAATAACTAAATAAAGTGATGTACGAAACCTCCCAGAAGATAATATATCTATATATTAAGGCCACCTCTGAGAAGAAGAGCAAACACCGCCCGTTTGACTAAAACAAAAAGAAAAATAAACCGCGCGCTATTTTTTTTTCCTTTTATTCTCCTTTAGTTAGTTATATCATGTTATATTGTTATCTACTGTTTTATTATATTCTCAATATATTCTCTTGTATATATATTATATATGAACCGCGATATATAACTATCAATACCTTAAACCTTATACCAAATCTTAGCTGTTGCTATTGGTTGCTTTTATTATTATATTATGAAAAAATAATGGTATATATTTTTGAATAAGCACAAAATCAATGTTAGTATAATGCGCATAAAATAATTTTCTGTATCTAATTTTTGTATATTTGAAAAAGCTTTGTTTGAAGATCTGAATTGATTTTATAAATAAACATACAGTCAGCATTCAAAAAGATATTTTGTATACTCATCTATATATTATTATATGGATTGTATAAAAAGCAATGTAGTTTTCATAGGCAAAGAGTAGCTAAGTCCAGGTCGGTGTGTTTGTATAATATATAGAGAGGTGTATCCTATCTCTGTTTCAGACTTCGAATGCAGTCAAATACAATTCATTTATATTACCAATGTATAATATTAACAAACTAATTCATACCGACATCAAGAAAAAGGGCACCTACTTATACCTCTCAAATTATAATTTACGACTTAAAATTATTATATATATTATTTTTACTTAGCATTCGGTTCTTTTTTTAAGTGAAATATTTTATTTTTATTTTTTTATTTTTTTTGACGAATATGATGATGATTGAACATCATCATCAATTCTTCTTAAAATGTTCAAGAAAAAAAAAAAAAAGAAAGAAAACTCGAAAAGGCCTAGTCATTATGTCTAAGAATTAAGATAAGAACATCCGGTTGTAGTTTCGGTTATTCAATACTGAACATTGAATAATATATCAACGAATATCTATATAATTATATTATAATACTAAATAGGTGGCCGTGACGTTTATGGCTTTATTGATCCGCTATCAGAAACCGAAGGAAAAAAAAGAAGGAAATCAGCAAAGGTTGGAGTAAAAAGATTATAAATAGTTTTAAGAACTCATGAAATCTTAACAAGGTTTATATAGGACCTGCATATTTGTCTGTGCTTTTATAATTTTTATGTCAACATATTATATTTGATTTCAACTTGCCAAAAAGTTTTGTGTTATATGTCGCAACAGAAGTATTGTACTGTATGTAAGATGTAACGTTACGCCGACTCAATATAGTTCAATTAAATATAAGCGAAATTTATTATTCCATTACATTTTCATTAATTGAAATGATTTCATTGTGTAAAATTCATTTTGTAAAATTCATTGCTTTCTTTAAGCTACTTAATATATCGAACGATTATAAAGAACTATATATATATTGATAGATAGTGCCCATTATTCATTTTCATTCTACTAAAGATTTGTATAAAAATTAAATGTTGAATAAGTAACAAAAAAACTTACGTCTTTAATTCTCAACTCCATATTTACCTTATTATCTGCTTAATATTCAATAAATTGTCAGAATTTCAATAGCAATAAATATTATATTAGAAATGTTTTAATATTATACTAACATTATTAATTTATTAATAATATTTTGTCAGGATATTTCAACACTCTTATAAATTATTTTTAAACAATCATTAAATCATCCTTTTATATAAATTTAACATGATCATCTGCAACTTATTCTTTAAATATTAATATGTAAATCAATTACCGTGAGACAACGACCTGGGGGACGACTTGATAGATCGAACAATAACAAAACTAAATATGTACTTTAATGCTCCATGGGCGGCCTTTACAACCGTCTTTCCCAATATCATAAATTCTCCAAAAATTTCTTGTTCGTTTTATTCTTCTTCATTTTACTTTACCTTTTTTTTTTTTTGTTTATTATTTTTACTGTAGCATGGATCGTTTTGTTATCCTGCGGCACTACAAATCAATCAGCGTGGTAATAATAAAACAAAAATAACAAAATACTAACAGTTTTTAAATAGCTTACAAAAATTTCACGATCGAATTTTGATCGTTTTATCTCTTTTTTATTTCTTTCAGCGGTAAGCAGAGTTATGTCTAAGCAAAGAATTGCTTTGTTTGTAGCGCGCATTTGATAAGATTAAATTTAAATTTTTGAAAATTTTATCGGCAATTCAACATTGCCAGAAAATGTTATACATATTTGGAATCTGGCCAGCCTTCCAATTGATAATCAATTGAAATTCTTTACCAAAATATTCCATTATTTGAATATAATTACATCTATCAACCAACAACTTACATATTTTCTTCATTTTATATTTTTCGTTTTTTGTTTCTAAGTTTAGCTTCAGACAATGCAATATTACAAAAGAACGTATATTTTGAAGTTTCAAAGGTATATAAAAAAAAAAGAAATAAAAAAAATAATATAAACTTTTAAAGTTTTTAGAATTCAGATCGCCACACATAAAGCTCTGATTATATAAAATGCATACATGTCAACAACAGATTTAATTGATTTCTTTTACGAACGATCGATTTCCTTCTAAGAACAAAAATATAAACTAAGTACCTAAGCTTTAATGCTAGCTAGCTTCAGTCTAAAAGTATTTACTTTTAAGTATATAGGTTTTTCTTCAAGTAAGGATGTTTTGTGCTTAGCTTTAAGAAATCTGTTAATTTAAATCCTTACCTCAGTGTTGATAACTATATAAAAATGGGCAGCCTTCTATTATAATTGAGTGAATTTAAAATAATTATATTAAATCAGTATTAGATGGCTCTTCCTAGTTTATTTCAGCACTAATTTATACTAATGAAAGAAAAAAAAAATGTTAAAATTATTGCATTGAACATAAAACCATAATTTAAATAAAAGCCATCTTTCTTTAAAAATAATTCACTGGTTATTTACTGGAGCTAAATTATTAAAACTTATAGCTTATGAAGAACAACAAAAATAGATTGATTTTTTTTTTTTTTGTTAGGAACGTTTCTTTTTCTTTATGAAATCAACAACAAATTTTATATTAAAAATATTTAATAAAATAAATATTTCCTTATCCAGGTACTAATATACAAAATATTTTACAAAGTACATAAAAAATTTACAAAATTATTATAATAATTTTAATTAATATAATATCGAAAATATAATATAATAATTAGGGTGGTCCAAAAACAATAATAATAATAAAAAAAAAAATCGAAATATCTAAAGGCTTGTTGCTTAACAGATAGTACTAGTCCTCAAAGTTACCTATATGCAAAAGTTGGGCTCACTTGTACAATTGGAAGTTGATGCTCAAGAAGTCAAGAGTGATTTATCTCAAAATTTTAAAATCTGTGTAGTGTTACTAAATTATGTTATAATTGAGATTAATTTTTTACTAAAATCAAAAGTGATTTAATGGTGGTAAAATTGTCTGAGGCGTCCATAAGATGACCATAAAAAAATTGTATCTGTGGGACCATTCGTTTAGAAATCATGATATTTTAAATTTGAAAAGCCTCGCATACTTTCCGAAATTTTCAAATTGCAATTATAATTCTCTATTAAATTCATTCCCAAATAAGATATTTTTATACTAGTTAGTTTATCAATTACACAGATATCAGCATTTTAAGCTTCAACTTCCAATTGTACAATCGAGCTAATATTTTGCATACTAGGACTAGTACTATCTGTTAGGCAATAAGTCCGACTATGTTAAAAAATTTGAACCACCCTAATATTAATATATTAATCAGTGGCTACATACTCACCAATTAAAATCGGGCAAGTAGGTAGATGATAATATTTATATTAATTTGATATTGTTCTGCGTTGAAATACAATAATTTAAAAAATTAAATAAAATTAATAATTGCATTTTATTTGACATAACAGATAAAGAGACAACAATAGACAATATTTTTTTTTTATTTATTATTCAACCGTCTGTAATTTTATCTTTATTGTTCATATTACAAACGTTTTATTTATTTATTTATTTTTTGTTTTGTGTTTTCATTTATTTTTCTAATTATAAAAATAAAATGTCTGGACTACACACGATTAATATGATCACATTTTGAAATAACAAACATAAACTTTCACTTGTTTTTTTTTTTTTTTTCATTGTATTTAACACAAAGTTTGTTAAAAATTATTTTTCATTTTTTTTATACAATGATATTTATCAAGGCACTTTTTATGGCTTTTTCTTTTACTTTTTTTTTTTTTTTTTTAGTAAGAGCTGGCTGGCTCAGTTGCGTTTTTATATTTTGTCTTATAAATTAAATCTTTCTAGGAAATAAAATAGTATAAATATAGTCGGCTGCGCCGATTTGGTTATAAAGCTAAACTATACAGTGACATTATCGCAATCAAAAGAACATATTTTGTTTTATTTTTATTATTATTATTATTAATATTATTTATTTATTTAGTTATTTATTATTATTTTTATTATTATTTTTTTTTTTTGATCTTTTGAAATGTGTTACTCGCGTGTTTTTATAAACTTCACCGGCAACCGCAGCCAACAACTGCCATATCTTGATAATTTTTTAAAACTACTTTATTTTGATCATCCAAATATAACATTGATATTGGATTCAATTGGGTTGGGACACAGCACGCTTTCGGTGCCAAATTACTATTTATAGAATTAACTAATGTTTGCACAACGGCATGATTTGTTGAATTTAAATGATCAGCAAATGGAAATTGACATTCACCATGACAATAAAATGCTTCATAACCGGGTGGTGCAACGATCCAGTCGCTCCATCCGACATTACTAAAATCAACATAAAGTGGTCGTCGCTGACATATTTCCCGTCCATCCCTTCGTTTATGCTGTCTTCGAGCTGGTGCTCTCCGCGCTCGATTCGTTAATATTTCCCTAATAGATCTTTGTTTATATCTTCCATCATCTGTATATGTAAATAGTAGTGGTTGATGTTGTGCCCAATCATTTTCATTTTGTTCTATACTTCTTTTAAGTCTAATATGATTTTGGGCAGCTGGTTTATTTTCTTTACCAGACACAATATGAATTAAAATACCATAGTTTTCTTTTGGTGTTCTCAGCCACCTTTCTACAGCTGGTATAACATCTAAGCTAATTGTTTCTGTACCATTTATTTGGACAGTTTTAGTGTCAATCAATAAAAATATAGGATCAGTTTTGCCTTTAATTCCAGGTCGTACAATATCATAAACTAAAATTTTATGCCTAACCTTAGTTCCATCCAAAATAGGATTTCGATTAAGTGTTAATTCAGCGGCTTTTAGCTGCTCATTTTTCGGTATACTGGTTACATTAAAATACAGACGAAATCGGTGATGATGAATAAATCTATTATCAATTTTACTTTCTGAAATAAAAAAGAAAGAGATAATTGCATTTTTTATTTTTTATTTTTTTTAAATATATTTTCGTAATAAATTAAAATTCTGAATTAACTATATTTCAAAAACCAAAATTAATAAGTAAACTTTTCTCTTTACCTCCTATTGATTTTGTTTTGGACGAAACTTTATAGAAAAATGATTAACTAGTAAATATTTATAATTAAGATCAAGAAGAAAAAAAACTTGTTAAACTACTATTAATTTAGTGGAATAATACTTTAAGACATTTGAAACATTAATATTTTATGTTTTTTTAGTTGAGTGTTTATAAATAGATTTTAGTTTTAAACTATACACTTAATCGAAGTGAATACGTCGTAATTTATAAAATGTTGCAAAAAGTCACCTGATTAATGAACACTAGGTTTTTTTTTGTGTGCTTAAATATTTGGCACTTAATTTAACACGGTTTGAAGTATAAGTTACAGACATGCCCAGCATTAAGTCTATTAATAGTCTGCGTTTTTGTTTTGTTTTTTTTTTAATTTTGAATTTTGTTACCTCGTATTTTTTTGCTGTGGCTTTTTGATACTTTAATTTCCTATAATATTATTATTTTTTTTTTTTTTTGGACACATGATTTACTATAATGCGTGGTCAGATGTAACCAAAACAAATGAACGAAACTACTGTTTTGAAGAATTATAAATAATTAATTTTTATAATGCAGCAATGTCCGAAAAATGAATGGATTAGAGAACATATTTATTTATTTCTTTTTTAAGTAATACAGATTAATCTAATAAATTATTTAAAAAAAAAACAAATAGAAAAAAATGAAATGTAGCTCACCTTCGTGTGTAAAACTTCTAACTGTATTTGCTGACTTTGAATGTAAACCGGGCTTTGGTAGATTAACTGAATCTCTCAGTTCATGTCCCATAATTTCGGCATATAATTGTTTCATTGCTTCAGGTATTACAATTTTTGATCGATCAATCATTTTTGGCCTTCTTTTAAATCCAAATAGTGACAGTAAATTATTTTCTATTTGTACCTGGGTTTCGTGATCTGGTTTATTTTTTCGATGTGATTGATCGTTATTATTATTATTATTATTATTATTGTTATTATTATTATTATTATTATTATTATTATTATTGTTTGTTGAAGATGATGATTCCTCTGTGCTAGCAACTTGCACAATTGGTTGAAAAGTCGCCAGCACTGCGATGACAAAAAGCCACGCGCGCATGGTCGCTTGCACCTCTGTAATGAATAAATAGAAATAAAACAGAATTAATAAAAATGAATTTATTTATGAAATGAGATGCACACGTTAAAATTAATGAGTGAATACTTAAGTATTATTTGCATTTGTTTTCGTTCTAATGTAGTATACATGGCTATTACCAAAGTATACGTACAATTGTATCTATACTTTGACTATCACCGTAAACACCTAATATTTCTATTGATTGTTGCATATAAAAATAATAAGAGTATTAACTTAGAGTACACACAATGGTATTCAATAGTTGATGATAACTATCTAAGTTGCGTACACAAACAAAAACAAAAAAATTAAATTTGACAAGTGTCAATTCTATTTCTACCATCCATTTTACAATAGTTAAGTTAAGTTTAAGTGTACACACTAGATAGTTACCATTCACTATAGTTATCTTTTACCATCGACTATGGTAACTACAGAAAAAAGGAGTAGTTATCATTCATGGTATAACAACTATTAGGTATGATATACTCACCGACGCATTTTCGACTTGTTCTGCGCACGTGCAAATATCTC